>OZ022246.1:7687141-7762141 GCA_963978895.1 Erpobdella octoculata
TCTAAAACAACGGCTTGGCCCAACCGGTGATAAACTGGACTTAGCTACTTTTAACCGGCACAAAACTTCAAAATACTAATTTTTACATTTGTAGCACTTACAGTTTTTGAGTAGCAGTTATTTTGAAATCAAATAACCCTTATTTCCACCCCACATTTGAGGTCCTGGAAACCAAATTTTTAAAAAATGTTGAAACACTTATATCATTATTTTTTGAGTAAATACTAAATACTAATTTTGACATCTGTAGCATTCACAGTTTTTGAGTAGCAGTTACTTTAAAAACCAAAGAAACCTTTTTCCACCCCACATTTGAGATCATGAAAACCAAAATTTCATATATCTTTATTTTTAGAGTAGAAACTAAATACTAATTTTTACTTTTGTAGCATTTACAGTTTTTGAGTAGCAGTTACTTTAAACACCAAGTAACCCAATTTTCCACCCCACATTTGAGGTCCTGAAAACCAAATTTTCAAAAAATAGTGAAACACGTATATCATTATTTTTAGAGTAGAAACTAAATACTAATTTTTACTTTTGTAGCATTTACAGTTTTTGAGTATCAGTTACTTTAAAAACCAAGTAATCCTATTGTCCAGCCCAAATTTAAGGTCCTGGAAACCAAATTTATAAAAAAAATGGTGAAACACGTATATCTTTATTTTTAGAATAGAAACTAAATACTAATTTTTAAATCTGTGCTAAAATAAGTATTTCATTATTTTTGGAGTAGAAACTAAATACTAATTTTTACTCCTGTAGCATTAACAGTTTTTGAGTAGAAGCTACTTTAAAAACCAAATAACCCAATTTTCCAACCCACATTTGAGGTCCGGGAAACCGAATTTTCAAAAAATGGTGAAACACGTATCTTTTTATTTTTCAAAAAGAATCTATATACCAAATTTCAAAATCTCCTCATTTTTGGTTTTTGAGATATACAATGTTTTAGAAAAAAGTTTGTTTTCCAGTTTTTTCCCCTCAGGATCAAAAATTACAAAAATCCTTTCTTAGCGGATGTTTACGCTATAAAAGTAATATAAGTTCCAAATTTCACGTTCCTAGGATGAGGCGTTTGAGCTCGGCGTTGATTATCAGTCAGTCATCTGTCAGTCAGTCAGTCAGTCAGTCAGTCAGTCAGTCAGTCAGTCAGTCAGTCAGTCAGTCAGTCAGTCAGGACATGTTCTTTTATATATATAGATAACACCATAGTTACATATCTCAATACGACCCGGTTACTGTATTTATATTAATCAATTAAAAAAAGTAGAGTAGATGTAACTGCCACAACATAAGAAGTGAATGTCGTTGATTTACTAAGACAGACTTTCTCTTACAGCAATTTCATCTTCATGACTGACTCAGTAATTTGAATTCGCTTTTTCTACGCCCGCACATAAAACAGGTCAATACAAAAATGAACATGAAACCTTCACTTAACATGGGACTTGCCTCTGGTTTATAAGCTCATGGTCGATTTTATAAATCTTATTTTCCGGTCAGAAGTAGCTGGTGATGGTGTTAATACAAAATAAAATGTAATCATTTTTTCATGCATTTCGGTGTAATTATGAACATTTTAAAAAACCAAACAAACTGGAGAAAAAGAATTGAGAGAACCTCTGCTTACTTTCTGCTAAATATTAGGTTTTCTGATTAAAATGCATTATGTGACCTTACCGAATATGCGAACAATTTTATATGGCAATAAAGAAATTGTATAAACAAAGTCTTAATGTATCAAGAATATCTTGTCATATCAAGATATTCACTTACTGAAATATAAATGAAAATAATTTTGGAAGGCGGAACAGGGAACGCGCGCCGCGGATCCCCCCTAAATCCGCCACTGCAAGCGGGCACAAAAATATAATGAAACGATACATTCTACTTTTAGTAGGTTAACCAAGAATGTAAGAAGTTGTTATTTGTATACTTATTTTCAGCTAAGCAAACAATTTTTTATCCACTTTCAGGAAATTTTGTAAATCTTGTCTGGTTTATTTATTCACAAAAAAATATAAATATGGGTACAGAAGATTTTGATGTTTTCAATCTACCAATCAACATGGTTATAAATTGGGCGCCTCCTACAAAGCTCGATTTTTTACATGCCCGCGGAAAATGATTTTACTTGGAGCGAGTGCACACCTGAAATCAGGTATTTCATTTCAGCTTGTGTCGGACTCAGAGGGGCAAAAAGTGCTTAGAATTTGTTTAATAATTGTTAGAAATTGTGTTTATTTTAGTCGATTTTCGGTTTCGCTAAATAATAACGCTTCCCAGGTGTTCTTTTTTGAGGAGTTCGATTGATTGGAAACAGAAATTTTGATTGAGGTGAAATTTAATAAAGTTCCAGTTTAGCCCTGGACTCGTGAAATTTGATACCCTTGACCAATATATTTTTCCCTTTATAAAACCTTTGATCTTTAGGTAGTGTTGACACATCCTTAGGATGGTACCTTTTTATCATTCGTTATTTTGTACTGTAAACGAACAAGATCATTTAAATCACATGACTACCTCCTACTCCAACTTCCACGAAGCAAGAATTATTTACAAGCTTGAAAACAGACAGGTTTCTTTTTTATTTTAATTAACAACACGTGAAGTAATTCAAGTGAGGTTTTTATTTTTGTTTTCAACTTCTGTCTCTCGATTGAACACAACACATCGCTTACCAATGCATTAAAAGTTCTTCCTCTGAAGTATTAGAATAAATATAAAACAAAAGCATGAAATACATACAAAGTAAAAAAAATCTGGGATTCTACATAAGAAAACTGTTCATAAATTAAACAGATCATGGGAAATGCCGTTTCAAAGATATGGAATGATGCAAAAGTGGAATTATCCACGAGCAAACCACAGCTAGGACTCAAAGCAGCACCAAACAGTAAAAGTCTTAGCAGGTGATAAGAAATATTACTTGTGTACAGAGATGGGAACACCTGTCTTTCTCAACACAAGAACATCCACTTATCTGACCTCACAGTTTGAGCCGACAACTCAAACCAAAGCCATCTTCGGAACAGACGCCTTGTACACGCAAAAAACAATATCTTTGTAGCATGAATAAAATAGCATTAATAATTAATTTCTACCAATGCAAAAATCAATTAAAAGATATAAAGTTACTAACAAAGTTAAGCTAAATTGCAGTAGAAAACAAAAAGTGAGTCTTATGAGGAGAAAATTCAATCTGATATGTTGAGGATAATAATTAATAACGATTTAACTTTTGAAATGCTATTTAGAATTCATGAAGCAACAAAAAATGCACCCTGGAAGTAAGGAAAGTCTACTCGTGGAAAAAACAGTAAACACTAGGAAGACAAAAAGTTGAAAAAACATCAAACCGATTCCATTGTTGATTGTAAATATTAAAAAAATGTTTAAATTCAGGAATATTATTAAATAAATATCTCAAGGTAGAAATGTCTAATAAATTACCAACAACAAAAAACCCAGTTGATGAAGTACATTTATATGTAATAATAGCCATGAATTATTTCATATTAAGGCACAGTACTGATCCAGGCTCCATTATTATATATAATTTCCAAGTTTAAAATTCAATAAAATAATCATTTTTATTAATAAAAACATTTATAAAATCAATACGAACTAATGGAAATCACATGAGTAAAACAAATTATATAAAAATGATAAGAAGAAAAAAATTCATGGACTGTCGCGATACTCAAGACGGTTTCAAAGGCCGAGCAACAACCACTTGTATGCTGTTGAAATTTGAAAGAGTTTTCGAAGCAAAATCAATGAACTGTGAGACGGAGAATCCGAGAACATTAGTGTGATTTACCTGTAATAGAAAATATAAAATGTTATGAGATTTACCTGTAATACAAAATAATGTGATTTACCTGTAATACAAAATCAAAATATAAAATGACAAGAAATACCCCGTCACAAATAACGCTTTTTTTATCAAAAATATAATATGACAAGAAATACCCCTTCACAATAATTCTTTTTTATCAAACTGTCAGATATTAAATAAAGAATTTTTCCCTCTCTATCATTATTATAGGAAGTTCAATCAAGTCAAGATTTCAATCACTGTATGTGATTAGAAGTGATAATTAGACAATGTGATTGCTTCAACACCTTGCTATGTTTTCTTTTCTGCAATAAATCCAGTATAATGTTTGCAATCGGCCATGTAGTTCTGGAACTACATGAATCAGCTAACCTTTTGCTTAATAATCTTAGGTGAAAATGTTTTTTTATCTTTAGGACTGACAGTGTACAATTGCATAATAACTTGTATTACATGCCTGTACGTACTAATTTTATCAACTGCTGCGTTGTGCGAACTTGCTAACATACATACAGACATCGGAAATTATGTATGTAGATATTTAATTTACCTGTAATACAAAACATAAAATGATATGTGATTTACCTGTGATACAAAATGATAAACAAAAAAAACTTTTTTTAATTTAATGACTTCAAACCTCCACAAGCAAATCTCCCAGCTGACATTTTGAGTTTTCATCAAACTTTGAGAGCTGCTTTCTGTCATTTATGCTGTCATTACAGCTGACTTCGCTAATTTTTAGAGCTGCAAATGTTTTCACAACCTCATGACATTCCTTGTCATTGAAACCTTGAATTGACTTCAATCTGATGACATCGCTCAAAACTTCAAACGGCAAATATCTCGACCTGGTTCCTACTGTACGTCGTTCTAGTAATGAAATCGTTAATGGAAACAATTTCATGTAGCCAAGACTGAGTATGTCAAACAATGTTAACGTGTTGTCTTGGATTGATTGCCTTGTTAATTGCGAATATAAGACAAAATTTGAATTTACGCTTCCCAGTTTAGAAAAATTCCGTTCCAGCTGCCTGTCTGATGATAATTGCTTTGAACCAATGTTATGAGAAACCCTGTTAGTAGAAAAGCTTGGTGATATGCCATGTGATGAAGTGGTTGTAAAATTTTGAGCAAAACTGGAATCCTTGGAACTCGCCATAGAGGAATCAAGAAGCGATGCAGATTTTGCACTTGTTCCCTTTCCATCATCAAAGTCAGAAAAATCGTTGAGCGGATCCTCTTTCATTGAATCAAACAGCGAATGAAATGTGTTGCTTTTACTGAGACTGGAACAGCTTGCAATGTCATCGTCTTCCAATGCCGAAGTTCTCGGTTCTTCATAATCTGACTCGGCCATTCCCATCGGTCCTGCTTCTGCCAATATTTCTGCAACTTCTTGAGAAGCTATAGACCTACAAACATGTTGAAAAACTGAAATATTATTTTGATAATTCTAAATATTCTTTGTTTATCAACTTTAAAAAAATGTTAAACTAGCCCAGTATCCTCAGAATCTTCTCGATTAAACTTAATGACATCATTCCAGCTCATGAGACTGTTACACTTTTGGACGGGTCTTTGATCCTCAAACTTTTTCGACTCAATGGTAGCTCTTCTGGACAATTTTCTTTCTAGCTTCTTGGACAGCAGATATCGCTTTTCTTCTACAACATCGTCCGGTATGGTAACTCTCGGAAGCTGACGACGGACTGCAAGTTTTTCCCCATTGTTGAAATTAAAGTTCTGCTGAGTATCTGAAAGATTGCTTTTGCTGGAAACTTTCTGACCGGTGAACATAAAGTTTTGATCTCCAACAGGTAAGTTTGTTTTGTTTTTATCTTTTATTGTATATTTATTGAGTACCGGCATGGACATGGAGAGACTATTTTTGCGTTCTAATGAAGAGGATGAATAACTCGATGATGAAGGTGAGTTGAAAACATTTTTATTTAAAACGGGATTGTGAACTTCTTTAACGGTTTTCAATGCTTCTTGTTCCTTTGATTTAGCGAGAGCTTTTTTTACAGAAAGCAACGACGGCCGGCATTTTATCTCGCTTGTAATGCTGGTCGGTTTCGAATCTCTGTTCCCGTTTAACTCCGTTTCTGATTTGTAGAGATTACTTTTCGATGAACTTAAGGTAGATGAATTAATCTTGTTTTGATATGATTTCTCAATTTCTTTAACACCATTCTTCGTGTAATTTTGAGAAAAAGTGTTTGGTAAGGGCAGCTGTGAAATTTCTTTGTTTGAACTTTTTGATTTCAACTGTCCATTTAGAGAATTAGATGATTGATCAAACGGATGTTTTTTTGCCGCAAGAGACAACTTGTCACCAAGACTTGCTCGGCTCTGAAACTGTTTCAACATTTCATAGCAGAAAACCATAGACTATAATAATGATATAATCATTGCTAAATAGAAGTATGATATCTACATACAGACTAATTATTATTCAAAAACATAAAAAACCTTTGATATATTGACTGGATTTTCTAATGATTGAGGTAAGGAGTCTTTCCAATATAAGTGAAATCTAAAAAAGTCAATTTTTAAAAGCTTATTATAACAGCTCTTTCAAGGTGATATATTGCAACATCTACAAAGTAGGCAGAAACATACTCGCAAAGACGAAGGTTAACATAATGACCAGGACAATCAGCATCCAAAACATGAAAAAAATTAGAGCCATCGTCATCTTCGTGGTTTGGAAAAGATCGAAAGCTGTCTTTAACAGAAACAAAAAGTTCTGTCGACATAATTTGATGTTCGTTCATCCCGATTTTTTTCATAGCAAGCTTTTTTATCGTTAGGCCTACTGAAGATTCTAGCACTACCAACGTTACATGACTCTTCCGTTTTATTAAGTTGGCTAAGTGAACTTTTATTGCACACTGAAATTATCAAACCAAAATTTTGAAAAGTAAAAATAAAATGAAACTGAAAAGCATCTAAAAATGCTACGGATAATAATGACACTCACTGATTTCGCCGATTTGTCGTTAACGTCCATCTGGACATTCAAATGACCTATTTTCTCGGGTATAAACTAATGATGATCTACGCAATGTGAAATAATATTAACATCTTTCTACCGAACATTCATCGCCAAATCTGCAAAATTTTCACCTTGCTTATTAACGGCCGGTCCACGGTTTGAATTGAAATTGAAATGGGCAAATGGGAGATCTATTAATGGATATAAAGTTCAATAAGGTCAGACTCTACGGCATAGCAATATGGTAAAGCAAATACGTTTAAATGTGGGTTTAGCTAAAAAGGAAAACTCCCATTAGTAAAGAATTCTGAAAAGCATAAAACGCGAGGCACACCATGATAGATAGGTACACTGTTTACATATTTCTAGACAGAAAGCGTTTTTTATTCTTTTTTAAATAAAAGTATGCCAATCAATAATTAATTTTTATTTAAAATTATTTTTATAAGACTATGATAAACAATGTTTGAAATAAAATTATTTTTGTAAACAGTTTTAAAACATTTTCAATAAACATATAAAGCAGATTTTAATTTTTAATTTTTTTAAATAATAATTTATTAAACATTATAATTTTTTAAATACTAGTGCTCCCGCTACTATGACAACCTGGGTTGTAGTTGACTCTTGTCTGCTCTTTTAACGAACATTGGAGTTATCGTTACTGAAATATTTTAAAATGAATAGATATATGGTTTTTTATTTTGCATTTGTATTAATGTTGTTAATAATTTTTTGTCGAAAGTTGCATTGTAAGTACGTGTCGGGTATTTTACAAACCAAAGAGGTAATGCAAAAACAAGTGAAAAAATAGTAAATAATTAGTTAAATATAGTATATTGAAATTGTTTATTCTAAATTATGAGTAATCATTAACAAAATGTTTTTACTTACAGAAATGGGTTTTTCTGACTAGATTTTGCTTTCTAAGCCAGAATGGAGAACTTACATACGATTTCGAAATTCCTACTGTAATAATTAATAATTGTATATGTTGTTAAAGTTTTTTAAAATTAAATATATTTCAAAACTTAAAATTTTGTCACATATAGTTATCAAATTTAACAATGTGCATCAATTCAAATTTTTAGTCTCTATCTCCAATTCAATTTTTGCTTTATTATGATGAGCCGAATCAGTGGTATGCTGTTTATAAACAAAATGTGGTAAGAAAATGTTTCATTTGTTTATTTAGCATTTTTATTTTTCATAAGCTCATTTTTTGTGAACAAAATTTAATAACACCTAATTTACTAATAATTTAAGATACTGAATGAAAAATATAAAAAAATCTAAGGTTATATATAAAAAAATTCTTCTATTTTTTAGTATTTTTTAGCTAATAAAACTTGTTTATATTTCAGCCTTGTGAGCAAGCAATCCAGCTGCCTTACATAAACAAGGATAACTATCAAGTTATTGAACTTGGTACAGGCGACAGTGGAAATGATATCTGGACGGGTTGTAACAACGAAGGTGATGTGATTAGATGCAAGTCAACTAGAACTTTTATGGCAAACAGAGAGCGCTGGTGGTTCCTGGCTCTTGCTAGATGCAGTAATAAAACCCTTGGAGTAAGTTCAATGAATCCATGTGTGATTCACTCCATCTTATAATTTTAATGCATACATTACCATCATTTTAGCGCACATAGCACCACTTACACATAACATCACTGTGCACTGAGGCATGAAGAATGCTTGCTCATTATGTACACATTTTAGCTTTGTGTTAAAAACATTTTATATAATGCTCACTCTTCTATAATATTTAAAAAATACAAGAATTTTGAAAAGCTGAATAAAAACCTCACAACCTGGTTGACTGTCAAATAATTACTTAATTATTTATTCAATTTCATTGAATGAGAATGGTAGTTAAATTTCATTCTGTCTAATAAAAGACAACTTTGGAGTAACTGGTTGTGTAAAAAACAAACTTTTTATAGCTTAATGACTAAATCATTGAATTATTTACAAGGGACTGTTTTTAAAATATAATTTACACATGTTGAATGGAGATGAACCTCTTACAAAAGAATTGTCTGCAGATGAATTTTGTGAGTTTGACATCAATTGTAGTACAAAATTTAAAATTTAAATTTAACTTTAAATTATTTATGGTTATTTTCAAGTAACAACTATTTCTTTTATTGCAATGAATATTTTATTTATCAGACATATTGGAAACTGACATCGGATTTCTGTTTGCATTCGTTGTTCTCCTAATACTGGCAAGCATTTGTGCACGTAAGTTGCATTTGTGTTTTTTAAACTTTTTTAAATCTTTCTTAATAAAACCATTAATTTATTAATAAACATTTATTTGATTTTTACTGCTTTAATAATAAATAAATATTATACAAAGATTTTTCCCAGTAGGATTCTTTCTCTTTCAAATTTCCTGCAACATTCTTCTTAAATAACATTACATTGTTTTTTTTATTTGGACATGAAAACAGCTTCTTTGTAGACTGATATTTTATTGATTGTATTATTTCTATAAATAGTTTCCAATTTTATTTGAATAGAGATTTTGTTTTGAGTTGTAACAACAGCTGTTATTGATGACTCATTGAAAAAAATAGAATATAGAATAGAGATTTTGTTTTGAGTTGTAACGAATATTTTTGTTTTCACTCAGTTACATTTCTGCCAATATTAGGATTGAGATCTCAGTTAGTAAAATTTACAGAATGCTTTGCTACAAAGTTCATAGTTATGACCACATATATTAATTACAATGAATAATGTTTATCAATGGTTTTGTTGTTTGAGTCATGCCATAAACAATGTATATTAATTTAACAGATGTTTTAAGAGAGCGCATGCTGTTCCACACGACGTACAAAATGTTTTTGGCATCTCTTGTCTTCATTTTGCTTTCTCTGTTAATTTCCTGCATTGCTTATGGGAAGCTTGCTAATAGTGGATTTGAAGATTCTGGTTTAGAAACATTCGGTCTGTTGTTGTTATTATATTAAAATATAATTACCATAATTAATCAAGAATTATTATCTGATATTATAAATATCTTAATAAATATTCATAATCTATTTTTTAACTTTGAACTTATGAGGTTGAAGTTATTTAATTAACAAATTTATGCAGGAAAAGCTCTTGATTCCATCAGTTACCTAATATTCCTACTAATGCTTCTACTGATGGGCAAGGGATACAACATAACGAGGGGACGTCTCAGCAAGTCAAGTTCAATAAAGATCTACTGTTTCATGGCATTGTACACTATTATTTTTGTCATTCTCTTTTTCAATCAAGCTGTGGTTAGCCATTTTACATATATATGTATAGATGCAATGTTTTTAATATGATTAGATTCCACAACTTCACGAATGCACATTTTCTAGTATTTTTGTTTTATTTTACTCTTTTTTATGAATTTAGGTTAAGATATTTGCATTAACGCTTTTTATTTATTAATTTAAATATAATGAACCACAATTTTAAAAATATTTAAAAAACAAATTCTAGAATTCTGATCCTGGTTTGGTATTATACATTTATGAAAGTGTACCAGGTTATGGGCTTCTGGCATTACGAATAATTGCTTGGTTCTACTTTACGTTTGCTTGTTTTATGACTCTGAAACATTATCCTGAAAAAAAGAAATTTTACTATCCATTTTTTGGTTTTTATACTGTCTGGTAAGATTGTTTATTTAAGCTTATAAATCAATCTTATATAAAAACAAATAATTTATTTAACTTTTGTTATGGCACTATTAATGTTTATGCTGTTAATTTTATGTAGGTTCATAATGATAATATAATTATGCAATATTATGATCATGACATGCATTCTATGTCCTGATGACTTGATCTAAATGTTATGAGATTTTAAATGGAATAATACATTTTTTTAGATTTTATTCAATCAGAAGCACTTTGTTTGTAAAACAAATTAACCTTATAATTTAATGTAAATACTGAAATTATTTTTTCATAGGTTTCTGATTGGTCCAGTGTTTGTTCTCATTGCATGCTTTGCCATTCCAAGATATAGAAGAGAAAAAATTGTGAATGGTATCGAGATGGGCATATCATTTCTTGCACATTGCTATCTTCTGGTATATTTTATTTATATATTTTATTTTATTGCAAAACAAATTTTAATCTATCAAAATAATTGTTTATTACAGTTTCTGACAAGGCCTTCAAACTCAAACAAAAATTTTCCTTACCATGTCAGAACATCCCAGGTATATATTTTTAAATTTTATGATTGTGACCTGGTAATGTAATGAAAGATAATTAAATTAAGCAGTGTCTTTATAGGTTGGTATATTAGCTGAAGCTGCCGGTCCTGATGACAAGCTTGATTTTACAAGAGGAGCTTATGATCCGTCTTCAGTCTATGAACAGACGGGACCAGATTTCAGAAACATGTTTAATATTGTCAGAAACGTCTACTGCAGGGTATGAATCTATGCCATATAGCTCAAGGACTGTTTTATGTTCTATAATGATTTTTATTTTGTACAAACAAAACTTAGGAAGGTGCAAAATCAAACAGAGCTGGAGTTATAAATGACGACTTTTCTTTTCCAACTGAAAATCCACCTGCCGAACAAACGAATGATCAAAAAGTAATTTTGATTAGTTTTGTAAAAATAATGTTAAAATTAGATTTTAAAACTTCCATTTTATTTCTTATAAGACCAGAATATCAAAAGACAAAATAGTAAATGGCAATCCTGCAAAGAATGAGGTAGAGTACTCAATTTATTGAAATTTGAATCAATTAACACAAGTTGATTTCCTATTTAATTATGCATGGAATACCAAATTAAATTGCTTTTAGTCCAAGCAAAAATAATAAAAATTAATTTTTGTTAATATTCTATCTTTTTTTAGTAGTAAACCTCACAGACAT
Organism: Erpobdella octoculata; assembly: GCA_963978895.1. Lineage (NCBI taxonomy): Eukaryota > Metazoa > Annelida > Clitellata > Hirudinida > Erpobdellidae > Erpobdella > Erpobdella octoculata. The sequence continues at coordinate 7,698,879 of OZ022246.1, forward strand.
CAATAGTGACTTTTATATTAATAATCAGCAAAATTTTGTTTACTGCTGATTTAATTTTCCATCGTCAGATTTTCTAAATAAATTTTTTAAATATTATGGGGATGATATTGTATTTTAAAAGAAAGGAATTTTTTAAAAAAAAATTATTGCTGTATAAAAGTATATTTATAGTTATGCTTTATGAATGTTGGAACATTGCCTAGATTAGATTGAAACAGGTGAGTTTCTATGGTTTCAATGAGAATTTTTTTGGGGTAAACATTTTAAAAAGCAGTGGCGTCACCAGGGTTGGTGTCACCCAGTGTGGTAATTCATGGTGTCACCCCATCACAACATAACCCATAGATTGCCAAAGACATGTCCTGTACATCATCACAAAAAATTAGATCCTTTGAAATAGGACATCACTGCACTCTCTGACCCCTCTTCAAAAAAACTCAATTTAATTGCTAGTAATAGTAACTAGCTAAAATAAATTGAGAGCCAATATACATTCGTATTAAATCTCATGCTATTGATATGTAGCAAATACAAAATTGCTTTGATATCAAAAGAAGGATGATTTATAAATCAAAAATTTATCAAAATATATTAAACACTAATTAAATTGATAAAATTAGTATTTTTAATATTTAATGCTTAAATTCCCAGGTTTAGATAACAATTATGATATTTTTTCAATGTGACATTACATTTCTCCAATGCACTTTTTCCTAAGTCACAAGTTTCAGTTTCTGACCTTCTTTCCTAAGTGCATGACGTCATTTATACTAACAACATTATATCAATAGAATATCCTTTTTTAATCATTACTTTTCTTTTTTTTTAAGTCAGGCGTAATACAAGTCTGTATAAATAAATATGTAACCGTTTGTTATACGACATTGATATCCAAACGTTTTAGATCAATTGCTTTGAAATTTAGACACAATTTAGTCTTCATTGAGAAAAAGGTTGATAGTTATTTAGAAAAAAAATCGGAACTTTTATTCACGTTTTATGAATTAAGCCAAACGGCACCATCTTTCAAATTGATATTCTGCTTAGCAGAAACATCAAACCAATCATACCGAAGAGTTTGATATAACAAACTGCATCAATGTTATTCTTCGCAACCCCAATTAATCACATTAAACAAGTTTTATTACATTTACTTGAACAAAAATGTCAACAAACCGCAAACATTCGAACAACTGAAAAAAATTATAAACAAATATCACAAACATAGTCCTTAGCTCTGGTTGTGGCTGCACATTCTTTATATGCCCATAAAGCAAACACACAAAATCTAAACCATTCCTCACCATCATCGCGTCCAAACTCTCCACAAACCAGACAAATTCCATTTGCTGGTTTGTTTTTATCGCAGTTTGCTCTGGCTGGCTTTGATTTTGTATTTTTCAGAGTATTTTTCTTGTGTTTCTGGCTCTTTTTACTGGTACTTTTATCTGCCATTTGTAGCTTCTTAGCCTTACATTTGTGTTGCTGCACTCTAAGAGCTTCTTTGACTAGAGTGCTGATAAGAACTGTTGACGACAGTTTTATACACCATTCCATGCGCTGCTCTTGCCGAGCTGGAGCCTGGAGCCATCGGTAATGGATGACTGCTCAAGGGCGTCATACTTGTATTTGATGGACCTGCTTCTCTAGTATCAGTAGATATATTAACTGTAGTTAAACTTGAAGCCAAGTCTGTATGATCTGTAGTTAAATCTGAAGCCAAGTCTGGATGGTCTGTAGTAGAATCTGAAGCCAGGGCTAGATGAGCTGGAGAAAAAATCAAATCAACCTGCTAAAACATGGTCTCAGGTGGACATAAAAGAACTTGATTGTGGAGATGATGTTAAATTGCTGGTGTAACTTGATTACTTTTTGTCGTTGAATATGGATGATCTGTTACATAAGCTAAGCCAGCTAAGCTAGACAAAAATCTTCATCCTGCTACTTGTCAGGCACGCTTCCAGTTTTATAACAGTTCTTTTGCATCTAATATATCTGACAAATAGACTGCAAGTTGATCTGAAACCTTTCAGTCAATGTCAGGTCTACAATGCAAAGAAATCATAAATTGTTGTAACAATTTTCTCATATTCGATGATTTGAACTTATTTACATTTTTAATAAAAAAATGGTTCAATCAGAAAGGTACAGAGCAGACAAAATTTTGGAAGCTGACATGAGCAATATAAGGTCTAGTGAGTTTGAGTTCCAAGCCCTCTGTGAAATTACTCTTATTATTCCAGTTACAACTGCTTCAGTAGAAATATTATTTAATACAATGAACAGGTAACATAGCAAATAAAAAGTAGAAACAAGCGTACGAGCCAGGGAGTAAGGGAGCGGTAATCCCCCTCCCACAATTTCTGACAAAAATGTTTCAAAATTCGGGCAAAATAGGCTGTAAATTCGGGGAAAACCGTTTAGAAATTTTTGACAAAACAGGTAAGACCATTCAAAAAAGTTTTTGAAATTCTAAAAAATTTAAGAACCGTTCTTGTATTTAAACCCATTGGTTTAAATTCGAATTTATGTTCATAGTTATGAGCATCTGATAAATCTAGCAATACAAAATACAATAGCAGAAGTGGAACCACTCCGTAATTCCTTATGTACTATTCAAAAGTCTCTACAATTTTCGGGACTCGGGAGACTTGCTCTAAAAACAAGCTGTCTTTCTAAGCATTAAATTTGACTGTTAAAACATGTCACAGACACTTAAATTTCAGAGTTTGATCAAGTGGTCATGTTGACAGATGATCACGATCAAAAATGTATACAGACAGTACAGCATTACGGACTGCAATATGTGACTTTTATTTTTTGCTTGTGCTGGTTGTGTTAAAAACAATACTATCAAACACAAAGTCTCAGCAGATATTTGCAAGAAAAGACTCTCGACGTGATAACAGTCAGAAATGAAAAGCATTTTAAAAATGCGTGGAGATACACAGAAAGGTTTGCGGAAAATCTAAAGGAAGTCATCCACGGCATGACGGCACATAATTCTTGCTGAAAGAGGCAAGATTTGGAAAGAAGAACAAGTTTCTCGTATCAAGCAAGCCTTAGTTAGCAAAGAGCCACTCCGTTAGTTCAAACTACCAAAAATGCCATCAAATATTTACGTATTATTTCAGTCTAGATAAGGTTATTGGCGAAATGGACTCACGATTTATTGGTAATGACCAAGACATGTTTTGCGCACTAGGATCTATTATTCTCAACTCTGATGCGTCAGATGAGCACTAGAGAAGACATTGTATCACGGCATAGTGTTTATCACTATTTGATCAAGGCAGGAAAAGTAATCTACTCAAAGTATCTTGTAGACCACACTCTTCTAGCAGGTTCACAAGCAAACGCCGACAATGTTGTTTCAAAACTTTTACAACCATGACTTTCATGTTGTTCTGCCAGTCTTCAACCAAGTCGCTAATAATTTGGCCGCAATTCCGGGAACGTCTTGCTCTGCAGAACGTTCCTTCAACGCGCTCAGACGCATTAAAACATATTTGCGGAGTACAATGAGCTAAACATGTCTGAAAAGTATGGCAATTTTAATTATTGAACGAAAATAAACTAATAGGTATGTTGCAACAAACGTTGACAAAATTCTTGACATTTTTGCTTCCAGGAAAAACAGAAAACAATATTTTTAAATGTTTTGATTAAAACGTTTTCGTACTTTGAAAGTATTTTTATAAACAAGCAAAAATAGATTTGATCAAAAAGTGATTTATTATAACTTTCCTGTTCATTTGTTTAAAAACCTAAAAATTGAATTTTATATGAAAAGTCTTTATAATAGTCATGGAAATGGTTTTTTTCTGGGTTTCAAGTGCCACCTCAATACCTTTTACAGGCATGGAGAAAATACTAACCTTTCCCTTCACTGGTACCAATCCACGAGCCAATCGGGCAATAATTTAATAGCCCAAACTGCTCCGGAACACTCGTGGGAGGCTTGCCGCCACGTAACCACCTAGTTAAATGATAATAATGCTGACAACCTGTAAAACGACAACAAAAAACAGTTAAATCTTTCAAATTTATTTTTAATAGACAAACAACAGAAGACCATCAGGAACTGATGTGGCCGACATGTTTATTACGAGCAAGTAACAATACGATCTCACTGGTGGTTATCCTGGGCATGCCGGTGGTCCATGCTGGTGAAATGCTTAGATATGAAATAACAAAACTTGTATTTATTTAATCTGCTGCTCGTTCTGAATTTCACACGATTACCTTAGAAATAATTGTTTTTTTATTTGTTTTTTTTTGTTTATATTCACTGTTCTGTGATAGTTGTTTTTTGTTTGTTTGTGTTCGACCAATAAATATGGAGGTTTAGAGAGAACTTCTTACAAAGCCCAGTAGTAACATGAGTTACTGGGTGGTGAGCAAGAGTATATATCTCTACTTTTCGCACTGTTATTTTCAACACATATCAATGCATTTTGCGTTATTTTGTTTTCAAAAAATATACTATTTGTACAATTATTATCTGCTTATTTCTAAGTCATTAACTTGATAAAATAAACTTTCTAATATATCAAAGATTAAACTGACATGTTTGTACCATAAACATAACGCAGATATATTATTTATATATATTTTTTCCGTCTTTTGATGTTTTTGTTATGATGCCGTTGAGCATATGCATGTGATTTGTTCGGTGATGTTTTCCCGCTTACTTTCTATTGGCCATTGAAGTTTTTTTTATCGCGTCTCTCATTAAACACCTTTCTTGCTTTTATCAGATAATCATAATAATTAAATATTTCAAAATTAAAATATGTATCATATTTTGTAAAATAAAAAAGAAAATATGTGAAATTAGTTTGTTCTGTTCAGTTCAAATGATGTCGTAAAACAAAAGTTCGTATGACACACACATACATACACACCCACCCACACACACACACACACAGCCTGTGAAATCCGATACGATGAAACATAATTCAGAAATGCTCGATGAATCGACACAGCTTATACAAGCTCCTTCAGCACAATGGATAATGATGAACACAACATGAGAATAAAACAACAATCTAAAAAAATAAAGATCCAGTAAAAAAAGATTCTTATATACATGAACTGCTTGTTATAATATAAATACTGTCTTCGCCTTCTACAATTCCAAACGCTGTCCTCGCCTGCGCTCTACTTCGAGGTTCACAACTATTTATTTCCATCAGCATCTTCTCGAGTAGACATGCAAACCGCTCATCAAGTTCTACGCGAGATTTTTTATGAAGAAGCCACTTCTCTGTCGATGAATTTTATATTTTGCGGAAATGTCCGCCAGAGGCATCTTCTATTTGGAATTCGTTGAAATTTCACAGACCTTCAGCGCTCTATCACTGGAGAAAAATTTAAAAATAATAAAAGCTGACCAAACGTTTTTAACGACCGTTTCTTTAGAAATATTGAAATTAAGAAAAAAGATTCTTTTAAAAGTATATTCATGGTCCAACTTGTGGTAGATGAGGATCATAAAGTGATCCAGACGTAGAGCTGGGATGGATTTCGCCAGGAAAAACTCCTGTTCCCTATGAAAAAAACTTTGTTAATAGATTATTAAATACATGATGAGAAATTTGTAATATATTTTATATATATAAACAAATAAATTTGAACATGTAGGAAGAAATATTAGTTGATAGCGAAAAGTTAATTTTACTTTTATAAATGGAAAAGTTTTGCTTGATTTTGAAAAGTTAACGTTTAAAATTTAAATAAATTTGTAAAGGATACAAATAAATTATCTTCATGACCTCCATCACAGACAGTTTGTAGGTTTAACAAAGAAGTTGACATTTCTCAAAATAATTACTAAAAAAGTTTGCTACAAAAGAGAGCGCGAAAGAATTCGAGATTTAAAGACCTTTAGACAAATTTTTCGGAACAAAAACTTTCGCGTGGAAGCAATTAAAACGAACTGTTTACAAACGGTCCAGAAGCGCAAATTAAATGGCAAGTTTTTGACAACAAAAAACTGCCCGGAAAACTCTATTCGCATTCAACGTTTTGTCCTCTTCCACATGTGCTAAAAGCAATTTAAGGTTCGCCGGGGAAAATTGGAAGATTTTAAATGAAAACAGTTTCTGTATGCGCCTGTGATGAAAATCTAGTTTATAAATAAATAATTAAACACACACACACTTACACAAAAAAGATTTGAGATATTTTCACGATAGTAAAATTTTACGTAAACTTACTCTAAAAGTCTAAAAGTCATGAATAAAAAAAATAAATGAAATCAGTAAATAATAAACAAACTGGTGGACAGTGGTCCTTGAGGCTGCTACTCGAGAAGTTGCTTCCGTTCATGCCCATGTACATAGTAGTGTTGGAGAGTCGTGGGTTCAACGAATTATATGGAATGCCATCTGTGATAGTTTAAGAACATAAATTGTAAATAGTTCTTTTGAATTATGCAGCTATGAACAGAGATGGTAGTTTTGAGACAACGTCTCGTCTCGAGACAATGACTCGTCTCAATCTTGTTAAAAAATTGTACTGTCTCGGTCTCGATCTAAAAGTCGATGTCTCAGTTTTGCCTCGTTCTTGCGCCGTTTAATTGCGGTCGAAACATTGAAAAAAAATTGACTGGAATATTTGGATTTTATTTAGGGATGGACCAAAACTCGTCTCGGCTACTCGGACTCGGCCGATCTGGCGGTACTCGGCAAAACCTCGGATTCGGCAAAAAAGGAGTCGCCGAGGCCGAGTTTAAAAAAGTTTCCATCTAAAATTCAGAATATTACATATATATGTTAATATATATGTGTGTCTCTGTTTTGTGTTATATAAATAAATTTAAAACCATAATTGGAATTATAGAAATATTGTCCTATTATTAACTTCAAATTTTACATCAAAGTTTACACTAAAAATGTCTCAAAAATTTAGTAAAGTTTGGGACTTTTATATTGTGGATGCCATCAACAAAAGCAAGCAACCTGCTTGATATGTCATGACAAAATAATGCATGGTGGAAAAAATGCACAAACACGGCACAACGTCAATGATCGGCATCGGCGCCAAATTTGCTGCTCGGTCCATCCCTAATTTTATTGCAGTTTTTTGTCACCAGTAATATATTTACATCTTGATCACGTACTCATCTTTAATTGTTTAGATGTTCGCTCAAAAAAACAAATAAAAAAAACATTGCATGAAATTGGTGAAGCAACTCCAGCTAATCTTAATGATGAGAAAAATGAGGAAGCAGATACAAGAAGTCCTTGTCTGAAGAGGCGCAAACTACAATATTTTTATGCTACAAACTGGAATCTCCAGGGACGTCATTTAGGGGAGACAATGAGCCATTGCTTCCCATGACTTTTGAGTTGGCCCCCTAACGTAGGTTCTGGCTCCAAAAAACAGAAGTGAATCCCAAAAAAAATGAAAATTTCTTGGAAAAGTTCCAGCAACTACGCTTCCTCCACCGGTCATTAGCTTTGGCATTTCTTTTGAACCAATTGGTCCTCCCCAAAGGTTTTGTTGAAATGATGTTCCTTGGTATCTCCAATGCCAAAAGTACCTCCTGCTAATTTAGTTAAAATGCAATTAGCTAAATATAAGTCTTCATTTTGATGGTGATACCGGTTATTATAAAAATTGTGAGTTCAAATTGTTATGACCTTTGTTTCTAGGTTAGGGAGGGTTCCAGTTGAAAGATTTTTTTCTCAGAGTGTGAGACCAAATCGTAGCAAAATGTCTGATATACAGCTAGAAACATTATTGTTTTTAAAAGTAATAATTGAAAAATAATCTTTCTGTTTCAACTTTCCATATTAAAATTTTATTCTAAAAAATTACTTGTTTTTATTAACTCGATGTCTTGTCTTGGTAATGACTCGTCTTGTCTCGGTCTTGGGTAAAAAAGCAATTGTCTTCTCTCGGTCTTGTCTTGGTCAGTAATGTCAATGTCTCGGTCTTGGAGGTTGAATGTCTCGTCTTGTCTCGAGCTAAAATCAATTGTTTTGTCTCGATCGTCTTGGTATATGAAGTCAATGTCTCGGTCTTGATAAAATGCTTTGGTCCCATCTCTGGCTATGAAGCATTCGTTATAAATGAGCGGCAATTTTTACAGGTCGCGTAAAACCATTAGTTGGACCTCAAAGACAGCGATTTAAGCTTCTTTCTTAAACTTTCAATTTTAACTTTGCAGGTGACTACTGCAGTAAGATGATTCAGACTCTTAAAACAGGAAACAGCATCCGCAAAACGATATTTCTCTTCCCACGGCGCTTTTGAAAATCCGACCACTACAAAATGATTGTTTGAGATTTGTTTATTGAAATAAAATAAAAAAAATTCTTAAAAAAACAAACAGTACATCATAAGTGCATACTACCGTTTGGATCAAGTTTGGAAGATCCTGAGGATGGTGAAAGTTGGTTTGGCGAGTCCGGTCTCGTGTCTGGTGCAGATGTCAGTCTTGAAGAATAAACGCTCGCTTCCTCCTGTCCTTTATTAATGTTTTTCTTGAACCGAATGCGTTTGTTTCCGAACCAGTTTGCTACCTGGAGTAAATTGGCTCGTAAAAAATTTGGGATATTTTAATACAGATAGCAATGAAACCGGTCGGCTCTCACCTGTGAAACGGTTATGTTGCATTTTCGGGCAAGTTCCTCTTTGGCTTCTTCACTAGGGTATGGATTGCTGAGATGAGAATAGAAATATTCATTGAGTATTTCGGTTGCTTGTTTGCTAAAGTTTCGTCTTTTCCTCCTGAAAATAGGAATTAAAACAAATAGCATGCCATCTTTTTTTTCAAATTTAAGTTTCTTGGAAATCTCCCTCGGAATAGCACACCCTCTGGTATAAAAATATTTGTTTCTGGAATTTGACAGTTTTTTTAAATGAATGTTATGTATAAAATTAATAAAATAGCTAGTCGTCCCTTTTGTTGGGAACTAAACAACGAAAGACTCGACTCTGGCAGATCGGTATTTCACCAGGTATATTTAATTATATGCCTGGTATTTCACCAGGTATATTTAAATATATACCTGGTAAAATACCTGGTGGAAGAAAATCTCTTATTAAAACATATTAAATGATCATCGAATCATGAAGTGTATAAATAATGTGTGTATTATAATAGTTTTTTACATTTACAAATTTTTTCTAATACAGCATTATCTAAGTTTTTCAGCAAATTTCAACTCTAGAAAATAAATTTTCTATCCCGGGACGAGTTTATCCTACATCTGGGGGGGTCGTACGAGAAAGGGATGCCCGGGGAAAAGAGAAAAGTACGTTCTTGGTAAATTTCTGTTCCCCTATACATTCAACTAACTAATGTGATTTATATGTCAACAATAGTAATCGACCAACATTAAGAATATCTAGCCGAAAATTAACCTGGCATCGAGAAATCGTGATCTGAGTATCATAACAGCTTCGCAAGTGCTTTGTTTCAATTGTAGTTCAATAGCTGTGAACTTCTTCCTTATTATAGCAACCATTCTATCGATTTCTTTTGCTGCTATTGGTCTCGTCCGACTTTGTTCTTTTAGCAAGTTCACGACGTGTGTTGTAAACTCTGAGCAAGCCTGTTAATGGGAAACTTTAGGTTTGAACGAAAAGTTTACGAAAACATAAAATCACATACATACACATATTAAACATGCATCATTGTTTTGTTCAAAAGAAAGTAGCTTCATAAAATTATAAATATCGTAAGCATAATAGAACTTAGATTTAATAAATACAAAAAAAGTTATAGAAAGAAGAATTTTAAAAAAATTCATTGAACGTCGACAAATGTTTCCACTGCGGTTAATTGAAGTTAATTCCTTACCAGTAGTTCATTAACCGCACGTTAAAATCTCCAAAGTTTTATTTTATAACGCATATGAGACAAGCCATTTAAACTCAAACGTGAGCTCGAAGAAAGATTTGCATAGGCCTGTGAACAAAGAGAACATAAAAGAGCATATCTTCAAAAACGTATCTCTATTATATTAGCCTAAATTGCTAATTGACTGGCAACTCCAGAATGCAATGAGCCATGAAGTTGCAAAAATAGGCTTGATTTCATTGATTTGTTTGTTTAACGTCGGTCCATCACAGACGACTTAGACGTTGTAGTTTTTGATGTTTGCCCTAATATTTAAAAATTTGATTTACCATTCAGGCTCGTTGAAATTGCTCTATGGCTTCAATCTCCATAATAATTCACTTGTGAGAACTTGGTGGTTCTTTTTTCAGAGCCAAACTTGTTTTTTTAATTTTTGTTGAATATAAATATTGTATTTTTTCATAATTTTGTGACAATAAGTCTAAGAGAAAAAAATGCGGCCAAATAACTTTGAGAACAACACATTTTTTTATAAAGTATGCAAGGAAATTTAATAAAACTCATATGTAAAAATGTTGCGAATATTATTTAAGCTGCTGTCTTCTTAATTTTCCGTATGAAAATCTCTCCTTTTATAGTGTTTTCTCTTCCCCTTCTTCCGTTATTTACTTTAAAAAGGAAGAGATCCTTATTTGTTTTTCTTCTTGCCCTCCTGGAGAAAATAGCCAAACATATTTTGCTATAAATTTGAGATTGGTTGATTAGTAAGTCAATTATTTCAATTATACTTCAAACTGAAACTGTTGTGAAACCAGCTAGAAGTATCGATTTAACTTTATAACAAGCATTCATATAAACAAACATTTTTGGACCCATTGCTAATCGCCAAATTTTTAAACCCGGTGTAGGAGGTAGGGTGGACTTTAGGCAACTTTTGGACTCTAGAGCTCATTATGCCTGCATGTATAATGGACTCTAGAGTAAAAAATTTCTAAACTCGTGAGTAGGAGGTACGATGGACTTTAGTAGATTCTCATACTCTAGAGTCAAATATCCCTGCGACACACTTTAAAAAAATGTTGTCAATGTTTAAAGATTAAGATGCACTTGAATTTCACTTTCATAACTCGCTCAATTCTTTAGCTTGCGAATCAAACGGAGCCGATTTGTCTGACCCTGCAATAGGAAAAAAATTATATTCTGTTGGAAGGACTGCTTTGAGTCCGTCGTACATCATTTCAAAATGTGTTTGTTCTATAGATTTGTGTCTGGTTGTACAAAAAGCAAACGGAGCACCTTGCAAGGCATCGGACCACCTCTCTTGGTTGCTTCATAGAACTTTCAGAAAACTACTTCGGATTGTTCTGTGCTGACGCTCTACAAGTTCATTTGCCTGTGGGTGATAAGCTCTTGTTATTTTTCGTTTTTGCTTTGCTCCTGTCAGTCGATGTAATTCAGTAGACAGTTTGTTGCAAAATTCACGACCTTGACAACGTGGCAGCGACTTCAGCTGTTTTTGAGGCTATATAGGTTTTGTTTCCACCCATTTTGAAAAGTAATGAACAACAACGCAAATAGCAACATATCTCTCTGTTGTCTTTGGTAAAGTCCACAAATTTACAGCAATATGTGACCTAACTTATTTGCTTGGAATAGGAATAGAATGCATTGTAGGAGCAGCTTTGTTGAAGTTAGTGTTTTCGCGTTGAAAAGATTCACAAGTTGCGACAAATTTTCTCCCATCCATGTTCATTCCTGGCCACCATACTTCTGCGTCCAACAATTTAAGTAATGTTTTGTCCTTGCCAATCTGCCAATATGTCCACCCATGGCTGCCGCTTGAATTGTCTGTTTCTCTTCACTCCCTTCAGTATCATTAGTTTTATTGGCACAGTTATTGTTGGTTTAGTTAAAGATTTGTTACCACAACTGCCTTGATGAATAGCTTTTAGAACATATTTTCTGATTTCTGCTGCACTTTTTATTACGCGTAAATAGGCTGGGACCATACTGTTGGATTTTGATTTTTGCTGGCCGTATCGGTATTGCAGAACATCGTTGTTTAATATGTATTTGTTGCACATTTTTGCATGTTTGCTTTCTGACATGGTCATCCTTTCAGGTGTGCTAAATAAATAAGAACCATCTCTTAAAAATCGATCAATGTCGTCAAGTTGTTTTTCTTGTTTGTTCTTTAAAATTAAATCACCTGTATCGCCTTTATTCATTTTGTTTTTAATTGATATCATCCACCTCAATCATATTTTCATTTCTTTTAAAAACAAAATTTAACGTTATTACACAATTTTTGAGTTTGAAACATCCGAAGACGCTGTAAAACAAAAGTTGAAAATCGGGAATATTTAATAACATAAAATAAAAAGTAATCAAAGTTATAAATTTGTATTAAACATGTACACGATAAGTTGAAAATACAAAATATTCCATAACATAGAGTAAAATTAAATGATAAATTTTTGCTAGAGTTTTCCATTCCTTAAGTAGGGTGGACTATAAAGTATGGAACAACTTGGAACAAGTATGGAACATTTAATAACATAGAGTAAAATGTAATCAAATTATAAATTTGTATTAAGCCTGAAAACGGTAAGTTGAAAATACAAATTATTCCATAACATAGAGTAAAGTTTAACTAGAAATTATAATTATGTGCTAGAGTTATCCATTCCTTAGGTAGGATGGACTATAGAGTACATGTCACCTGACTGGAGTACGTTGTTCCTGGATGCTAACCAGGTAGCCCGTAATATAGAGTACATTATGACTAGGTATAGCATACCTATAGAGTACATCCTACCTAGGTATGGTGTACTCTATGAGTACGTCATACCTAGTTATTATGTACTCTAGAGTCTAGAGTGTCTCCGGCCTAGAGTCCACCGTAGCGCCTATACCGGCCTATCAATCTCTGCAATACACCTAGTCAGCAAGAAATAACTTTAACCGTGAAAAAATCTAGCAAGCACGTATTATAAATCGTTGGAAAGGTATGAATAAAGAGAATATGAAAAACGGAATTTTATAGCTGTATGACAATGTGGGGGAGTGTAGGGAAACAAAGTAACAAGATGGCCGATAATTTGAAAACATCCTTCCAAAACAATTATTGATAACAATGTTGCAACAGCTAAACAACAGGTTTTCTGTGAAGAAAGTGATTCTTCAACACAATAATGGTAGGCCTGCAATAATATTATGTTGATTTGTCAACGAAAAGACGCTACAAATACAGCAATTTCAGAAATATATCTGTCAATGAACAAAAAACACGTTAAGATACAACACACACAAATGTATGCGGGCAACAGGAATCAATACCAGCACGGAACGCAACAATTCTTACATTCACATCAAGTCTTCCATGACTTCTAGAAATTTGTTTCTGTTGATATTTTATGATTTGTCTTATTTACCTATCAAACCGACGTAATTTAAACGTATATTAGTCATCAAGAATTTTTTTAGAATTTAGAATCCTAAGCACTTACAACTATTATACATCTAATTTGAAAATTCGATGCTTGCTATATTTTTTCACACTAGCTATGCGACATTAATTTATACAGGCCGACTAACCATACAAGGCTTATAGGCTTTCAATAAAGGATGTTGCTATCAAAAAGGTTTGCTTTGTGTGAACTTTTAATCGTGGGAAGATGATACACGTGATTTGACACAGCTATAATAATAAGCGTGCAAGAGTTACTTTTAAGGGGGCTGAAATAAAAAACTGATAACAATGGTGAGAAGTCGTGGTTCATTTTCAAGTAAATTTGCCAAAAACTTCTCAATTTTTTTTTCTTATAAAGCTGATGACCGGGAGGGGCGATTGTCGAGGGCAATTTTCATAAATTTTAGCAAATTTTGTTTAAAAATTTATAACCAATTTTTTTTTTAAATTATCAGTTCGTTTTCCACGAATTTTAAAACATTCCACCCGAATCTGTGGGTTGGCTACCACCCTCTTCTTGGCTTGTACGTCTATGACTATAATAACTAAAATTTTATTACAATTTTTTTATTAAGTCTGTCCGCGAAATTTTGCAATGAAATTTTAGACCATTTTCCGGCAAGTTAAAGCTCTGTAACTTTTAATATATGTAAAAAACATCATTTTGTATTTGCGCCGAACGTTTTACATTTTATAAAAATTAGAAACTGTTAAAAAGTAAGTTACCATAATGTGACTAATTTATTCAGAAATTTGGCCAGGTTTATAGGAAAATTATTCTATAATTTTTAGTGTGCAACAAAACGCTGTTTTTTTAATGTATTTTAAATTATTTTGATTAAAAAGCATGTAAGAAGTGGATTTATATTAAATTCATTATAATAAAATTGTGTCACAGCCATTAAAGTTAAAAGAAAAACTTCCGGATAGATTATTTGTTGTTGTCAACTACTAATAATTAGGCAACACAGCGCTGATCATATCAATCAATCAATCAATCAATCAATCAATCAATCAATCAATCAATCAATCAATCAATCAATCAATCAATCAATCAATCAATCAATCAATCAATCAATCAATCAATCAATCAATCAATCAATCAATCAATCAATCAATCAATCAATCAATCAATCAATCAATCAATCAATCAATCAATCAATCAATCAATCAATCAATCAATCAATCAATCAATCAATCAATCAATCAATCAATCAATCAATCAATCAATCAATCAATCAATCAATCAATCAATCAATCAATCAATCAATCAATCAATCAATCAATCAAGTTGCAGAACGCTCATTTACAACGATACGTCTCAGTGTCTCAGATTTGAATTGGCCGTGAGTTTAAACTCATTTGAAGGTTCTGGTTTTGCAGAAATTGTTGGACCTTGTCTGATGATGCATAAAAGAAATGCTGTATGTGATGCAAACAAATAAATATTGTTAGTCGGTTTCACTTACGATCTTAAAATTACACGCAATGTTATGTTTCGTGTCAAAATATGTTCAAAGTAACCTGCTCATACTTTTCCAATTCAGCGTGGTAAATCTGTCTGATCTGAGATAGTTTGGCTCGGTAGTCAGAATGTTCGATGGCGTTTTCGGGAGAGGCACCCCCCGATGCCCCGGAGATTGCGGCCTGGTTGAGGGCATCTGTTACCCTGGGGTCTCTCGACTTTTCGGGACCAGCGACACCTTCAGCAATCAGCATGTTATCTAATCTTAGTAACTGAGGATCTGCTGGATCGTCATCTTGAGAACCTCTGATGCTGAGTACTGCAAACAATGTATAAGCAAAACATACTCTAAAAAGATATTATTTAAAATATAAAAGAAATGATTTTATCAATAGAAAAGTTTTATGCGTATTTCAAATGTAAATAACGATTAGAAATGTCTTTTTACAGCTGTGTATCTTCAAAATTTTCAACTCAATTTAACTCAAACCGGATTAGAAAATGCAATCTTTTGTACAAAAATCACTAATTCGTCAGCCATGGCACGAAGCAAGACCTCGTTCAGGTCTAACATACTAAACATACTTATGTACATCTATCTTCCTCAGGTAGGTACGCCTGAGATAAACTATTTAAAACTATTCCCGAGACAAAATGAGCTTACAATATATTCAACGATAATTTTATGCACAACGTGCATTTGAAATTTCAATATATTAGAAAAATTCTAAATGTTATATAATTTATGTTTTATGTGGTTTTTCTACAGATCCAGAGTCTATAACCATGATTTCGCCTTGGGAAGGGCTGGATTTATGGGAAGACAAAAACAGGTTTTTGAGCAGTTTACGCCTACGATCAATTAGTCCATGTTTAAATTTTAAAATTCTATAAAATAGGCATCATTATTTATGTGCACATAAAAAATTTTAGTTGAAGCTTGACGTAGATTCATAAAAAAGTTCAAGTGGGCTCCTTCTATGGTGAAGTGGCCCTCTGAAGTATTTAAAAAATATTTAGGAAACGTACCACCTGCAACAACCCCCACCCCCGGTCGTCAGCTCTTTTTTTAGAAAAAATTAAAAAAGGGTTACAAAATTCTTTTGGAAAAATTGTCGGGCCCTTAGAACAAGTTGCCCCCTTCTACCAAACATTGCCTTCTGGTTATCTCAAAGGCAAAAAGTACCCCTTGCAAATTTAGTCGTAAGTATTTTTCCATTTTTTTTTTCAAAAACTTCCACTTTCTCTTCCCAAAAAAGCTACAACCATTTTCCAAAAAACCAGGTATTATACCCAAAAAATTTCAATTGATACTCTAGTGGGAGGATGCATCTTCCCACCCCCTCCCTACTTGTACCTACGTATTTATAGAGATATTAAAGGTAATGTGTGTGTAAGAACATTCGCTTATCACATCCAAGCCGCAGGAGCAATCTGAACAACATTTGACATGCAAGGAGACTTCATTGATGAAACATTTTTGAAAAATTAAAAAAATATGTTATTTATTTGACGTTCCATTGGCAAAAAATAAAAAACTAAGCAAAAAACTCCGAGCAACACCGGGTAACCCTGTCAATATTAAGCTATAAAATGGCGGGAAATTTTTGTCCCCCCCCCCTGGAAAATGCTGAATTTACGTCCCTGCATTCTGCTGTATACATAAATGTTTTCTCAATTTCGAATGAATGCAAATCAACAAGCCGCCCACAATTCGCTTGAAAGACATTTCTCAGAGGAACGTCAAAAATAAGGAGGGAAAAAAGTTCAATTGAATTCTTTCAATCCGAGAACTCAATAAACAAGACAAAAAGATGCCCAGCGAGGTGACTTCCAGAGAATCCGGAGGGAGAGAGATATAATTGTGTCGTATCGTGAAGAGTCAACATTTCGTTACTACAAAATTCTGATTCAAGCCAAATAAAAAGTGAAATAAAAACAATTTTGAAGAGAGAAATAATGCAATAATTGAAATTAATTTTTATTTCTATATTTTTTCTGGCCTCGACGATTGGGAGGAATGATGAAATAATACACTCTATCAATTTCTCTGTCATAGAAGAACACCAGAACAAAGAGGAAATAATGAGGCATGTTAATATTGAATAACCTTTGACTTCGACAAGACCAACCTAGAGTAAATCACAATTTAGGGTGACAATCGAAAAGAATGACTATCACTGGAAGTCCATGGCGTTGTGATGTGAAATGAATCGTTATATTTTAGATCAAGGACGAATACACGGACCGACGAAGCACAGTACCTCCCACCACGTTGTTCTTCTAACAAGTTAAAGTGTAGCAAAATGTGAGTAGGTATACGCGTGTATGATAGCCAAAGAAAGCTTATGCAATACAGCTGTTTGGATCATAAACTTATTTCATTGCATACTCATGTCGATTATCTCTTTTGATCTTTGTCCGAATAATTTAGAAAACTTTTGAAATCCTGACGGCTGTTCGGTCGTTTCTCTCCAGAAAAAGGTTTTTACACTGCTTTATTATTGTTCTTAATGGACAGAGCCTGAGACTTCTTATCAGGACATGAAATAATTAATTCCGAGCAGAGAAGATGTATATAGGCGGACTGGAGGATCTTTCATTGGCGTCGTTGAGATAACGAGCAAGTTCATAGTGCATAAATACATCTGAGCTAACTGATATTAAGCGCAGGGTTTATGATTTTCATTAGTTCAGCTTCACATATCGACGATCATGGAGCGACGATGTCCAGCTTGAATGGAAGCTTTCCAATCGTAATGTATTTAAAAAGCAACAAAAAATTCCATTAACAATTCTCAATGGAAAGTGATTTGTGGAAACGAGCAAAAAAGTAAATTTCAGTTAATAAAGGGAAACACTGCTTTCTCATCATCTGTAAAAAACCAGATTCCTGTATATATTGTGTTTGCTGTTTGAGAGTGGTTTCTGTGTTCCACAAGTCAGAAGGGAAAGTCTAATTACATGGGCCATAAAATTTTGCAAAGAAGCAATAAAACTAATTTATGATCAGACAGGCATGCTCAATGCAAGTCATTTACATATTAGTGTGGTCAGACCTTTGTTTGTTTCAACTTGAAAAGCAGAAAGAGAAAAAGAAAGAGAGAGAGGGGGGAAAGAGAGAAAGAAAAAAAGAGGAGATAGTAAGGGAGAGAGAGAGAGAGAGAGAGAGAGAGAGAGAGAGAGAGAGAGAGAGAGAGAGAGAGAGAGAGAGAGAGAGAGGCCGTGAAAAAGTTATATTTAATCGTGAAATCGGATGAGTCTATATTAAAAAAAAATATATTTAAAAAACTTGACGTTTTCGTGTGAAAGAAGTAAACAAAATAAACTCCAATGAATGATTACTTGTTTTCGATTCGATTATGAAATGTTTTGTATAAATTCCAAAACCACGAAAAAGTCGATATAAACTCGTGCAATAATGTGGTATAAAATCGTACAATAATGTGTTATAAATTTCTGTAGCTCTCTACACCCCATTGCCTCTCGCTCGTAAAAATGTTCAGCTCGTCGCATACGCCACTCATAAAAAAGAAATTTATTAACAGCGGATCATTAAATACAATTTATTGATGAAACTTTCTCAAAACGTGCCTGTTTTCTCTTTTATTTCGCACAGAACTTGAAACAGAGCCGGCTTCATCCGGTGACAGTTCAGAGTGTGCTTCCTAAAATGTCAACATTTCCTAATTTACTTTAAATATAATAATTTTGTACAACAGTTGAAAAAGTTACAAAAGTCATTTGGAATTCACAATGAAAGAAAACTTTAAAAAAGAATGAAAACAGTGAACATTAGACATTAATGCTTCTATTCATGGAAGAATGATTATGATTGTTTAGCATAATAATGCTTCTTAGAATAATGGCGTTATGCGCTTTCGTTTTGTAAACCAAATCATTGAAATGCATTTTAATAAATGCATGTGATTCATTCATCTGTGGAGTATAATATATCATGCATTGATAACAAATCACGTTTCTAAAAATGCAACTTCATGTATTATGCAAAGAAGATTTACACAAAAGTTAAATTCATATTTCAAAATAACATTTAGATATGGTATACAGGTATAGATATGGTATACAGGTATAGATATGGTATACAGGTATAGATATGGTATACAGGTATAGATATGGTATACAGGTATAGATATGGTATACAGGTATAGATATGGTATACAGGTATAGATATGGTATACAGGTATAGATATGGTATACAGGTATAGATATGGTATACAGGTATAGATATGGTATACAGGTATAGATATGGTATACAGGTATAGATATGGTATACAGGTATAGATATGGTATACAGGTATAGATATGGTATACAGGTATAGATATGGTATACAGGTATAGATATGGTATACAGGTATAGATATGGTATACAGGTATAGATATGGTATACAGGTATAGATATGGTATACAGGTATAGATATGGTATACAGGTATAGATATGGTATACAGGTATAGATATGGTATACAGGTATAGATATGGTATACAGGTATAGATATGGTATACAGGTATAGATATGGTATACAGGTATAGATATGGTATACAGGTATAGATATGGTATACAGGTATAGATATGGTATACAGGTATAGATATGGTATACAGGTATAGATATGGTATACAGGTATAGATATGGTATACAGGTATAGATATGGTATACAGGTATAGATATGGTATACAGGTATATTTCTACTAAACCAACCGAAAGCGAATATACCTCGATTATGTTTTAAAAAACTTGGCAGCGAAATTTCCAATCAGCTGTTCAGCGTACCTATATTTGTATAATCACTTTAAAACACCTGTTGGAGAAAATATTTTCACCATCTCTCCCCATGTTAATGTGTCGTCATTTAATAGGATTTCTAACATTGTTCATTTTAAGGATTTCAAAAAAATCAATGCGATTGAATTTTTCGTGCAAAACTAATGGCTAGTGTAATGAATTGTAAGTAATCAATGCATCCCATAGCAACGCAGTAGCAAATAAAGTAACACACATGTTTCCTGTTCAGCGTGGACTCACCTGGTCTGCGCTTCGTCCAAACTCTGATCGGTGATAGTCATGATCTGCTGTAGAATGTTCCCGATGTCTTGCTGCCTCTGCATTGATTGATCCATGTCGGTATTTGGCATTCCGTATCCCAACGATCCCATTCGACCCGCCATGGCGACGGAAGACTGATGTCCTCCGAAGCCTCTCGAATCATCCATCATCTGACGTTAACAACCTGTCTCCAGACACCTTGTACACGTTAAAGAGCGATTGCAAAAATTCACAGCGCGCTTTTTATGTCGTTTGCTGATGAATGGATTGTTAAATCGTTCGTTGCACGTTTTACTTCTTTTCGGTACACTCTGCCAAGCAAGATTAAAAGAGGCTTAGAGAGAGAGTGAGAGAAAACAACATCAGCCTTGAGTGTCAAACATCACTCAATCAAGATGGCAGCCCAACGAAAGACCAGCCAACCAAGCAAGTCTGCATCTCTCCGCAACTCCTCCCTATCACCTCTCCATTATTAACATACTAATGATCGAATAGGGATGTGCGGAGTCAAGTAAGAGAGAATTTAATTTATATGCTGATTGAGTTTAAAATTCATTTAAGTTTTTTTGCTTATAATTTTTGACCTTACTTCTTAATCTTTAAAACGAGGATTTAACCACTCAGCAACTTGACGACAAATTTGATTAATAACACATCGGTAGTCGGTCAGGTTATAGAAAACGCTCTAGAAGTCATTTATCCCATTCTATAAATAGACATGTCTGAGCTAAGAGAAAAATAGTGAATAATTAGAATAGACGATGACAAGTGGATTTTTGTCCAGCTGAGATTTGTATGAATGTACTTCATTAACATGAAGCTTTACGTCGAACCTTCAACAACCAATGAGAGGCTAAGACTGTGCAGAAGAGCAGCTTGTCGAAACAGAACCGTAAACAACGAGAAGGACATACCTCGATGAACTTTATGCTCTAAATGCGCTGCCAGCATTAATACAATCCGACCGTTAAGAGGTATTATCATCATCCCGGATCCTACAAACAGATTTAACATCATTTGTCACCTGATCTTTCAGTTTGATTTGTTCGTGTTACAAAAGGAGAATGCCAGATATTCGAACATCGACACAACTGACGAAGATGGATATGTCTCATAAAACGAACAAGGAAACTCTTAACTTTATAGTTTTATTCTCGAACAAACGAGATATCCACAAAAAATGTACGATAGACAACGATACAGAAAAAGTTTAAGTTTTGCAATTCAAATAAATAAGTGGTGCACAATAAACATGTGATATCAAAAAATTATTTATTTAGCTCAAGTCCTCCGTGGCAGTCTTGTTCCTTGACTCGGCAAAAGATTTAGCGATTGTTCTTTTCATTTCATCGTCTCCTTCGTCGTACATCTTTTTCATCAAATCCATCAAACTATCGTTTGGATCCTTCTTCTCATCAAACTTAGGAGCTCTGAAAAGTTATAAAAAATTAAATAGAATTAAACTTCAAAAAACAATTAAATTATAAACATGCAATTCAAATGGCTACTTATTCGTTTCACCTTCGCAAAAGTAAATCAAACGCAGAAAAACCGGCCCAGGTAATAACCAACAAGTAACTTATACAGATTTTAGTTAACAACAATTATTAACTACGAACAAGCGCTTATGTGCTTCACGTTAGGTTATTTAATAATTTATATATTTTTTCAAGTAAAAATAATATAAAATTCATCTCAACTGTCAAACACAGATCTACTGCTTATAGGCATATGTATCTATATGACACATATTGTGTTATCAACTGTTTAATAATAATATATTATTTGTAGGTGTATATATATATATATATATATATATATAATAAAAAAATAAAAAAGATCTTTTAAAATTTTGTAGGTTTCTATTTTTTAATAAAGTTTTATTTACAGACATCAAATGGTCATTCACTCATTTAATAACAAAATAAATCTTAAACTTCATTAAACTTAAGAAATGACAACAATGTAGGTCAAGAGTGTTACATTGCACTTGGTGAGTTAATATAAGCCGAAAGCCATAAACTTGCTTCTCAGGCGATATTAACTGAAAAGTTGAACATTTTTACTTTTTCTTAGGATCATCTTTTTCAACAACATATGCCCATGTTTTGTCAACTTTTTCTTTCTTCAGCATCAACAACACAGTGTCAGTTTTAATCTATAAATATATAATAAAAAAATTGTAATAAAGTCATTGAAAAAATTTATTGCATTTTTCATTTTAATTGATAATAACCAGGTAGTAATCTACCTGAATTATAATATATATAATCAGGTAGTTATCGACCGGAATTTTAATATATAATATTACCAGGAAGGATATCTGAATCAACCAAATCATTTATATGACAATTTTCATATAATTTTAAACCATGCACTAAATGTTTTAGATCAACAATTTCAAAAACAAAATTTTATATGTAAAATCTACATATCACTACAACTTCTTATAAAATTTAACCTTGAAATAACATTCAGCCGGTACGATTCTTTCATAGAGATAGGCCACATGACATTTGTAGTTTTGACTGTCTACATTTTCAACTTTCAGCAAAAATGATCTGAAAAAAATATTTTTTAAGATATTTTATAAAGATACAATTATTCATCACCATCATCATCAAATAATTTTAACAAACTATTGAAACTAAAAATTAAAATTACTTTGCATGAAATTCAGTAATGATAGATTCCTTTGGCAGTTTGTGAACACCACTGACAGTGACATAAATTTTCATAAAATTCCCTGACTGATCCCAGGCTGGAGGAATAAAAAGAATATATTGATATACATATACACCAGGTAGTGCTAAAAATAGTAATATTTTTTCTAAAAGGTAGTCAATTTTTCCTTAAAAAATGATCAATTTCTGGGGAAAGAGTACTACTCCTGTACCCAATTTTTTTTAATTCTAACAACAGTGGGTAGTTGTATAGACCATTTTGCAGGTGTTTATTTACATCATATATAAAATTATGACAGAACAAACTTCTATCTATATATATATAAATCTCGTGTCATAGTGTTTGAAATTGAACTCCTCCAAAACAGCTTAACCGATTTTTATGAAATTTTTTGTGTACATTTGGTAGGTCTGAGGATAGGTCCATGGCTATTAAAAATATTTTTTAAAAATTATTTAAAAAAGTTATTTTGCAAAAACAAAGGACAAACAGAGAGACAAACAAGCAAACAGACACGCATATATATATATATATCTATATGGGGAATTATGTATTTTGATATATGATATATCATTTTAATTTTTGAGTACACACACTTTTGTTAGAACCCCACTTCCTTCCCATACTCACACGTAAGCAAATCATCCACTCGGGACACACCTTTCCTGCTTGGGGCATACATAATATATTTTCCCCTATAGCTGTATGCCGATAATAGGTGTAGGGCCTATATACTCATTCCATATATATATATATATATATATATATATATATATATATATATATGGGTCTGATGCATTGTTTAGTTATACCTTAAATAGATTGGTCTTTTTCAGTAATTAAAGTTGGTTAGTGCCTACTGATCCCAGTACAACTGATCCCATAAGTAATTGATTTTGAGGCAACGACAATGGTGGTGGTGATGATGATACTGGATATTCCAGTAAGATTAATGAATGTCTAACATTTATTAGAACTTTTACTCAAAGATATTGATGAATATATTTAAAAAAGAAACTTCAAAAGTTTTTTTATTTAAAAAAAAAAATACAAAGAGGAATGAATTAAAAAAAAAATACAACTTCAAAAAGTTTCTTTTATTTCAAAACAAAACTATAATCTCTTTTTAATAAACAAAATAATGATAAAAAAATTTAATCAACGATAGATATAGTGGGCACATGCTCCAAGGTAATTGTCTGCTGTTCGTTGATCTTAGTTGCCAATAATCCTAAGCAGTCGTTGATTTGCCTGCAAATATTGGATCCTTGAATAGAAGAATCTCCTCTCCCGCATTGAGTTTTTAATAAATAGCATTCACTCAGACTTGATCGTTCAAAATCGCATCGAGTAATTTAAAAACACTGTGATGATGACAGGACAGAGCAGTTTGAAAAACTAAAGGAAAACTTTCGACACTGTTGTTGGTTCTCGAAAGATCACATTCTGTAATTAGCTTACAATTACACATCTCAATATGATATAGAGGATTTCGGTGAGGTCGACCAACCCGTGTTTTCGAAATACTGCAGAAAATTTTGATGGGCGTCGTTATCTCCAAAGTTGATTAATAGATTGTCGGCAAGAGTGTTATATCGCGGTTGACCATCGGCTGGAGAGCAGAAGGAAAGTGCAACAAACTTTTTGATCGAACTGTTATATTCTTCATCAATTCCGTATCGCGTTTGCATGCCAAGATCTTGTAGTTTGCACCGGATGGACTCAGTGAAATGAAAAAAACAGCCATGGATAGCAACACCAGGGACATATTCTCGGAATGTGTTTTCCTCTGCTTTTTCAAAGTCAATGATGATATCGGTCAGAAGCGTGCAGAATCCACCAGAGTTCAAAAGAAGACTAAAAGCTTGAGAATACATGCACTGGGATTTGGTCGAAAGCAAACAGCCAAAAGGTTGCAATTTATTATTAAAACGACCGTGAATAATCCAAAGTTTAAAGAACATATCTGGATCCGCATCGAATGTTCCATCGGCCAGCCATGTCCTGCACTGAGAAAGCCTTTGTAGGTCGATTTGGCTTCCCAGCACGATGATACGAAGAGGATCATCAGCTCCCGTGTCAGCAACAACGAATTCCTCTGGATTGGCTGTACGTGTAGTGCGAAGATCCGCCGGTATAACGATTGAAGCTCGGTCGTGTGGAATCTGAGCTGATTGATTGGCAAGATTTTGCTTTCTGCTAGCACTTTTTTCAAGGGAGACAATTTTTGGCATGGCAACAATAGCAGTATCTGGAACTCCTGCAAGACATTCATTGACGATAATTCGAGGCACACCATGTGAGATCAATGCCGCCCGTTTGATGTTAGAAATGATGATAGCTGCTTGAGAAGTAGCACGAGAAGACATGTGATTGTGTCCATTTGTCAAAGTTTAGATGCCTTCAGAACAAATCAGTCGGCCATGACAGTGTGGATCACTCTTGAAACGATCGCATCACCAAGTAGTTTTTGTTTCGTTGGCCCGATGTTTAACTTATATGAATCCTTCATAGTGTAACTTGCATCCGTTTCGCTGAGAGTCACTAAATGAAGTCATGAGAATTAAAAAAACAGTTAGTATATGGAGAAATAATATCTAGTAAAAGCGCACTATACAAAAGCAAAATGAAAGTGACAAGCTCAATGGACAAAGACCATCACTACACCGTCAAAACATACTTGCTTCATGCAAGCCCTAGTGGGTGGCCTGCAAACTTTTCCAGATGTTCTCTTCCTTTCTATATCTATCTTTCCTTATCTCACTTTGTTAGCAGCCTTTTCAGCTAGGTTTTGATTTCAATCCAGTGTGACAGAACTATTTTTTTAATTAATATAAAACTAGAAATAGTCCATCAAAAATTACTGATTTTGCAGCTATTATGCAAATAGCTACTCGTTACCACCTCCTGCTGTCGTTTGTCCAATCGTATTGCATGTTTACGTTTTGTTTTGCTGGGAGAAATTGGTATACGGGCTGTTGTATTTGATAACTTTTTTATTTATTAAGTTATAGAAGCGAGAGTTACATCGTTGGATTTGAAATTGAATTAACTAAAAACAAGCATCTTGGATATTCCCAGTGCAGCAGTTAAAAAAAGTTATAACTTCTCAAGGAGCTAAGGTTTATTTTATGCAATTTTCATCTAAAAATCGTCGTTTTTGGCTTATAACTTTTTTATTTGTTGAACCGAAGAAAAACCAATTATGCCATAAGATTCTATTTTCAAAACTCCATCTAACAATGTATAGCAGAGCCCCAGTGCACACAAAAATTTTAATTTGCATAGCCAGCAATATGGTTAACTTCACTTGCATGTTGTTTATGGGATCAGTTGTCGTGGGATGTTGCGATAATCCCAATTAAAGTCTATTGGGGTGTTAAGATGGACCCATTAAATACTACAGGGCCAGGGGTATTTACTTCAGGGACTTAATGTTAACACAAACTTGCACATTAATTGAATTAAATTACAAATTACCGTAATTTGTTATATCTTTGTAATACTTCCTTGCAGTCGTTGACACTTTTGCTATTGGCTCATTTTCCGCTACTTTTTCTGAAGAAAGTGGCTGAATCGCCTGAAGCCTAGAAATGTTGAGCTTCTGAATTTCGTCAGCTAATATTTTTTTCACTTTCGGTCTTGCGGCACGGTCAAAGAATGATGTCAACTCATCGATATCAAGCTGAATCTTCATAAAAACATACCGGTTACAATATTTATAATAACACAAGCAAAATTAACAAACTATACCTCATCTTTCGCTGCCGACTCAGACATATTCATTTGTTTAAAAATACACGAGTAAAAGAATAAACCTGAGTAAATTCCGGAAAACACCACTACTGAGCGATAATATAAAGTAAAGCATACTTTTCCAGAAATGACTATTGAAGCGCTGAATAATTTTAAACAGCCTTGGACCTTAACTACAATTTATAAGCCGTACATATTTTTTTAAATTTCTATTTTAATAAATTAATAAATTAGTATACTATTGCAAAATTGTTTATTTTACCTTGCCAGAATTTGCCTATCTTAGCTTCTTTTGCAGGTCCAGACATGTTCTAAACTTCTAAACAGTAAAGGTGCCACAGTTTATAAAACAAACTAGAGTTAGCACACAATTCATGTTAATGCAACTTGTTGAACCAAATTAGAAATGGCAACTCATAGAAAAAATTTTCTGCAGGTAACCTAGAATGACTACTTACCTGTTTTTTTATGTGTAAGACTTTTAAATTTTTTGTGACAGAAAAAGGCCGATTTAAGAAAAATTGTGCAATCTAAAAATTTAACTCAGACTGCAAAAAGTAAGACTAACGTCCTTGGATCTAGCAGAAACCAACAATTTGATGTAAGGAACAGTCTCAATAGTCACATTGTATCTTCTCTACATAAGCAATAAGAGTATTTGTAAAAAATTTAATGGAATTTTTTAACTATCTATCGTGGCTGCTTGTCTTAGTTTAGTTAGTACATTTCATTTATGAGCTAAAAATGTTTTTGCTTTTATTGTATACTTGAGTGATAGTATTTTTTATTTCGATTGATTTTTTTTATGTAAAAGCATTTATACTTACAATAAGTTTGTAGGTAATACACATTTATTCAGCAGGATATCCAGCTAAAATGCAGAGAAAATGGAAAATCAGCTTCTGAGTTTGTATTGATTCTGCCTTAATACATATTATACATTATATTAATTTTAAAACACTCAAAGTAATTTTGGATTTTCTGAATCAAACATTTACAGTTCCCCTGATGAAATGAAAAAATTTGTCAAAGAATTCTATTTGTTTGATGGTAATGTTAACGATATAATTCAGACATTTAATTTTATGTATGACACAGAAAAAGGACGTGTTAAAGAAGTTAGTTAATAAAACCTTTCAGTTTGAAGTTGCTTCATTGTAATATAAATATAAATGTTACTTTTATTATTAACAGCCAGCAGACATAATAAGAGAAAGACAGGAACTGCTGCATAAAATGGATAAATTAAAAACAAAAAGTGCTTCTCTAGCTGAGCTTTTTCAGAAAAATTTAAGCACATTTTTATTGCTTTTTGAGTTCAAAAAAAAAATAGAAAATAAAGAAAATTTTGAAAATCATGAAAAAATTGAATTGCAACAAAAAATCCAGGTCGGCTAAAATAGGAGCTCATTGGTTGTTCTTGATAAATTAATATTTTAATAAGTTATGATTGATGAAACTGAGTAATACTGGCTTAATTTTTTCAAATAGCACCATTATTACAGGACATGGAGAACAAACTTGAGAGCTCTGAACAACAACTGTTTCAACATTCAACAATTTTGAACGAATCTTTGAACAAAATAAAAGAAATGAAGAACAAAATTGAGTTTGTATTGAGAATTTGTTATAGCACGTGAGATGTCTAATTAAAAATTACCAGCCACATTCCAAATTGTTGCTGTTGAAGATTTCTTCAAGAAAAATGTCAGGAAAGAGATCGAGCACTTGAACTGAGTGGCCTTGAAATAAAAGAACTGCAACAGATGGTTAAAGATTCACAAAATTTTAAAAATGATGCAACATCCATAATGAGAAAATTCAACAATGAAAAAGAATCCTTAACAAATATGAATACAAAACTGAAAAGGTTTGGAAAATTTTTATCTTAGTTCTAAAATAATTTTGAAAAGAAATATATTTCAATTTTTAAAGAAAAATTGATGACCTGGAGAAACTTCTTCAGAAATATAATCGTGAAGCAAAAACGAAAATAGAAGAATTTCAGAACAACAAATCGTTAGCAACAACCACATCAGTAGATGAGAAATTGCTCGATGTATGATTTTTTTATTTACATTACGAATCAATTTGTTTTCTGAGTTTGTATTCTATAAGGCTTTTGTGTAAAATAATAATAAACAACAATATATATATATATATATATATATATATATATATATATATATATATATATATATATATATATATATATATATATATATATATATATATATATATATATATATATATATATATATATATATATATATATATATATATATATATATATATATATATATATATATATATATATATATATATATATATATATATATATCAATAAACAGAACCACCATGTTACCACACTGATAGGACAAGCTTCTATAGGACAAAGTGATCCCAAAATTAGACAATACATCAGAGAAAACGAAGAACTGAAAAACCAAAAAGCAAGAGATTCTGCACTTATTGAGTCTCTCAAATCAGAGGTTACATTACAAAGGGGATTTCCCCTGTAACTGTTCCTAAATAAAAATTTTAAAAACATAAAACAAATCATCTGTAATTTTCTCTCAATTTTTACTTTTAGATTCAAGCTTTCAAATCAGAACAAAAAGCAAGTCACTTATTTGCAACTGAAATCTATAACGCATGTTTTCCTATTTTTGATTTGTAATTATTAATTAATTTCCAGCTTCAGCTAGAAATACTAACACGTGAGAACATCATGCTACAACAACAAATTAATGACCAGCAAAAAGAGATGCAGAGAATGGCTAACGAAGAAAAGAATATAATTTCATTTAAGGTGAGGCAACTGGTGCAAGCATAGATATTATACCCATGAGTGCAAACATAGATATAATATCCATGAGTGCAAACATAGATATAATATTCATGAGTGCAAGCAGATATAATATTCATGAGTGCAAACATAGATATAATATTCATGAGTGCAAACAAAGATATAATATTCATGAGTGCAAGCATAGATATAAAAGCGGTTGTGTGTGAAACGCAGGACAGCAGGAGCCAACGGGTTCAATGCGGGAGGACTTTGTGGGAGAGTCCCGCATTTAATCATGGACTTCTTAATGTTAAGAAGTCCATGATTTAACCCATCATTATCCTTTGATAACGTCACAAGAAAGAAAATCTGCCATTTTCTCACTGATGGTGCTTAAATTTTAATTTTTTTTAACTTTGATATCTCAAATAATATTCTATTTATAATATTTTTTAATCGTTTGTTTTCTTTAGTTAGTACTGCAAGTTTTTAGCTCTAGTTATTCAAATAAGTTAATTAATAATTATGATTGAAGCAATTGTTTTTTTTAATTGTTAGTTTTGATTAGCATGGATATTATAATAGTGTCGAACCATATGTGAAAATGGTTATTGTTTTGCTACGCCAAATCTTTTTAGCAACAATTACGCAAATTTCAATTAAAAATTTGAAGAAACAGAGAATAGAAAAATAGTGCAAGAAAAGAATCAATAAAAGAAACAGATAGGAAACGGAGCAGTTCCAGTTTATAAATCATTTTTCTGGTTCTATCAAACCAAACTTCAGTTTCAATTAATTAAGCTTAAAATGGAACAATGATTTAAAATGAACTCTTTCTGAAATTATGTGTACAGCAAGTGTCACTCACTAGCCTTAACTAACATTGAGCTATCGAAGTTATAAGATCATTTATTTATGCAATCATTTTAGTTTAATTGATCAAATTAATACATATTAAATAATATTTATAAGTTATTAAAAACTTGTATACAATATTTCATTAAATAAAATTCAAAAAGGAAGGAGTTATTTATGGATTTTTTTCAACAAATCTTATAAATTTAACTACATCAAGCAATGTCACCTTGACAGGAGAAAGCCATACAAAATGAACTTCTTAATCTTCATTCACATTTAAGCAGAAAGAAACAAGAAATGGCCGTCATGAAAGATAATTTTCAACACGTTTGTTTTATTTATTAATTTATCATTTATGTTTAATAATATAACAGCTAAATTTAAATGAAAATATTATAAATAAGTTTTATACTTAGAAATAATCATGATATTATTATTAATATTATAATTTAATTTAATTTAAAATTATCTTAATAATTTTTATATTTAAATAAATTTGAATAACATGGAAAAAATGTTTAAATGCACAGGAAATATTAGAAAGCAAAAAGAGAATTAATTCCCTGGAAGAGCAACTTGCCGCAAAAGAGAAAAACGTGGAACTTTATGAAAGTTATATAAAAAACATGCAGAATGCTGTGAAACAGGCCTCAATTTTTCCAATGTTTTCTAATAAGGATTTTACATAGACAGTATAATCAGTGCATAAGTATTAATAAACCTCTTTTATAAAAGTTTCTCATGTCTAATAAGATGAATTGACTTTAGCACAAGACAACAGAATTTTTTATTTTTCCCCAGCCAATATTTCCAGCATAAAATGACTTAAAACAAAAAGAAAAAACATAATATATATATAGACGTACGCCAAAATGCACATTGGTTGGTACTTGATTGCGAAAGCTGAAGAAATAAAACATGAACTGAACAGGAAAAACATCTTGGAAGAAGCTTTTATTAATACCGTATCGTGCTTTATACAGATGTTTATATATAAAATGATCATATAATCAGAATTACTATATACATGATATTCCACAAATGAAATGCTCACCACCAAATCTCAGCACTCTGCTAGAATGTAATTCACATAATAATGGTGACATGAAAGACCACCAAAGATATACCCATTGGAAACACATTTTAATGTTTCTATAAAAATAACTCATTAATGAAATATTTGCATAAATTTTCATAATTAATTGTATTATTCTGTTGAAATCCTTGATAAACTTAAACTAAATAGGAATGATAAAATGCACACTTTAACATCTCTGAAAAATAAGACAAATACATATATATATATCGTTAATGTTCCATAACATTAAAATTGAACAGAAAATAGTGACAAAGAACCAAATAGAAAGTACAGAATTGAACTTTTAAGCAATAAAACAAGAAACTTTATAAATAATAAACTGAATAATCATAAATGCACCAAGGTAACATTAAATCAAAGATAGACATGATTTCTCTTTAATTTTCAATGTCATGGAAAACACATTCATGGATTACCATAGACATATGTCATCATCAAACCAATAAGGTAAACATCGTACTTGATGATGCAAACAATACAATCCAGCAACAACATTCCATTAAATGTCCAAATAAGTTCACCGAGTTATGCATGGCAGATGAAAAAATTTTAGAGACTGTCTGATTCATGAAAAATAAAACATTGCTCATTTTAGTAATTTAATTTGAAAATTAATAGAAACAAAATCGTCATTTAATAGAACTGCACTTGATTTGATGTTTTATTTCAAAATTTAACTTTCCCAGAAAAAATATCTTCATATATTTCTTTGGTCAAAACCTCATATTCGTTTGATTTTGAGTTCAAATAAAATAAATGGTCCCTGATAGTCGTTGGGTTGAATCCATCGTTTCTGTATTCCACCTTTCTCAGTTTGAAGGTACCTGAAGTCATTAACATGACATTCAAATACATTCACACATAAAAAATATGAAAATTATAATCAGATACAAAATTCCAAGTAGCAAAGGTTTTAAATTAAAAAATACTAATCAATTAAAAGTGGTCATTATTTATTTCACAATTAAGTAAATTTCCATCGTAACTTTACAAGCAATAAAGCACTAACTTGTAACTTCGACTTCGGTCAATACCCTTATGAATACGGGACGAGCATAAGACGGAAGAGTTTTCTGAAGTTCGTTGTTGAAGTGCTTTAAGTCGAGAATTTTTTGTGGATCAGCAATGGCGGCCATCCCTGCTTTGCCTTCGGTTCCTATGTGGGTGTGTCAGCAAATATTAAAGTTATCATGACAATAGAAAAGTGAAAATATCATGTGAATGATATTTCTAATAATTTTTTTAATCAAATTATGACAAAAGTCAGTAAACAACTTTCCATATATATATATATATATATATATATATATATATATATATATATATATATAATGCGACTGACACATTATTTAAATTAATCACTGGTTACCAAATGTAGGAAGCCAATCAATATTCAAAACTCAGGCATGTCAATCTCTCACTTGCATGCAAGTAAAGATGTACACAAGCATTTCATAAAGTGCAGCATGCCAGTGAGTATCAGCACCAGTGTAAACCCAATAACGACTTTCAAAAATAAAAATACTCATACCTGGAATTTCGACGCCGTAGACTACGGCATCCGAGAGACGAGCTGAATTACTGACGACACCTTCAATTTCAGAAGTTGATATGTTTTCACCTTTCCACCTGTACGTGTCACCAGTCCTATCTTTGAAATACATGTACCCTAACTCATCCATTTCTAAAATGTCTCCTGTTGTAATTATATAAAATATTAAATAAATAATTATATATATATAATGTATATATATGTATGTATGTATATATATATATACTACCTGTAAGGAAATAGCAATCTCCTTGTTTGAAAACATCCCTTGCAATCTTCTTTTTGTTTGCTTCCTGATTTGCATAACCATCAAACTCCCTCAGCGGCTTCCCAGAAACTATCTTTCCAACTAATTCTCCTGGCTCACCTTTTAAATTCAATAAAATAAAATCTTTATAAATCTGAACATTAAATTTAAATTACAGATAAAGTTGACTAACCGGGCTCACATCGGATACACCGACCATATCTATTTCTGATTGGTTCACCAGTAACTAAATTAACTCTAATTAAGGTCACAGGATATACTGTAGGCAAAATACGAGACTGGAAGCCAATGGCCCCTCTTGTGTTGTCAATGTTAACTGTAAATAAATTAAACAATCATTTAAGTTTAAAAAAAAACTATAATTTACTCAACTATTTTAAGATTTCAATTAACTCAGAAATATTGTATATAACAAATAAAATTTCCTCTACCAATATTTGCATTTCCTTCAGTGGCTCCATAGAACTCTCCAACCTGTTTGATGTTGAACCTCGTTCTAAACTCCTCCCAAATATGAGGTCTTAAACCGTTCCCGTACATCAACCGAACTGAATGGTTCTTATCATTTGCACTTGCAGGTTGAACTAAAAGATACCTGCATATCTCTCCAATATATTGAGCAACCTGTAATGAGACATTTCTATAAGAACGTCACAGATTTCACTTTGAATATAAAAAAAAAATTAGCACTTTAGTAAGCATAATTTGATCGAAATTATCTTTATTATTCATAACGAGCATAATGATCAGCTGATCGTGCATCACCATAACAAGTTCAAGAACTTGTCACATTTACATCACTAAATATAATTTAAAAAAAAAACAAATTATTTAAACTCATAATTTAATTAGACTGAAACAAATTTTAAAATCTTTCTAACAGTGCAGTTATAATTCTTGCAATCGATCCAAAATTTGGATGCTGAGAACTTCTTCCTGATCACTACGGTGCAACCATTCATCAGACAGTTCCCGACACCCAGTATTCCTCCTGCCGAGTGGTAGAGAGGAAGTGTGTCGTAGATTATATCTTCGGGTACCATTTTGTAGAAGAAGGTGAGTGCATTTGCCATGTAGAAGTATCTAAAAAAATAAATAAAAACACATTCTTTTACAGAATGTGAAAATATGGAGAAACTGAAAAAAAAGACAAAAAGTAAGTCATAATATTTTGCACACATAACTTTACTTTAAAGCAAAATAACAGCTAAAATAACAATGATTTATATCCACATGCACGCTTGTGCGTATGTGTGTGCATATTTTCTATTTTATTGTCATGGCTTGATACTACTCAAATGGATAACCATAATAATAAATTTAAAATAGAACAAACACAGCTTAATTATCTTTAATACTAAACATTTTACTAAAATGAAGAAAATAAGCATTAAATACAAATAAATGTATTTAAAGAAAGAAAACAAACAAAGAATAACACATTCTTATCTACTCTACTGCACTTAGCACTATTATCACACTTATACTAAAGACAAGTTGTAACAGAGAGTGACCTCAGCTATCTGTTTTTATTTATCTCTTTGAATTATAAATAGCAACTACCTAAGCCATAATTATTAGAGTGTAAAGGTCGCAAGAAAGAACCAAACTAAAGCAAGCAGTATAGAGTAGTCAGAAAACACAAAGTTGGCACCTAATAAGATTATGTTACTACTAAAAGTTGGAAGAATACAATTTTATCTCAAACATCATCTATTGCATTAAACACCAAATGCTACCACGGGAGCTTTTTTGATATATATATATATATATATATATATATATATATATATATATATATATATATATATATATATATACATATATATATATACATATATACACATAATATATATATATATATATACATATACACTGGACCCTCGATTTAATGCGAATTTTTGGGTCCAACAAGCCTAGCTATAAACACTGTCATATTACATATTTTTGGGACCAATCGTCCAATCCGCGCTTTATCCACACTCGTTATACGAGGGTCCAGTATGTGCATATTTATATATAGGTCTATTGATGCTCTATTGAAAATGTATGTATATATATATATACATACATGCTGCTTGAAAATAACTTTGGAGATAAAACTGATTGAAAATTTTGATAGTAACAACTTTAAAAGATCATGCACATTCACCTGCTATGAATTATGACGGCAGCTTTTGGCAGCCCGGTCGTTCCAGAAGTAAAGATATAAAGCAGTTTATCTGTAAACAATTTTATCACTAGTAAAAATCCTATCACCAGATAAAACGTAAAATACTGAGAAACCCAATACAAAAAAAACATACCATTGAATTGAATATTAACGGTCTTTATAGGTGGAGAGGTTGGATAAGTATTGAGGAATTCATCGAGATGCTCGGAAGGTATCGAAGAAGGGTGGTGAGCACCTTTGGAGTATAATTTTAACCCAAGAGGGAAAAGCGGCAGACTTTCTTCGACAACTAAAACAATAACCGAAACCATAGAAACATATCTCTGGATGTCACAAGAATTTGGAGAACTTACTTCCAGACAACTCAGTGCTGTAAATGAAAGATCGAGCCCCTGAAACTGATAAGCAATGAGCCAGCGCTTTGAGCTTCAAGTTGAAATTTATCAAAGCTGACACTACTCCAATTTTGGCCAGTCCAAGCCATAAAATTACAAATTCTGGTCGATTTTCCATAAATATTGCCACAACATCATTCTACAGTACAAACATTATTAGTTTCATTTCAAAAATGGTACAGTACAAAAATTACTAATTTTAAAATGATACCAATATATCTTGCAAACTATTTTACCTTTCGGTAACCTTGACTGTGAAAGTAATTGGCGACAGCATTAGAATATTTATCAACTTCATCAAATGTCCACGACTTCTCATCAACCATAACAAGAGCTGGCTTGGTTGGAAATTTCTTAACCATTCGTTGAAACAAAGTAGGAATGTTTTCACTATTTCTTTTATGCTTTTTTAGGGTCAATGACATGTAGAGAAGAAAACTTAATCCTCTACAAAATTATTTTCACAAATTGTTTATAACTTTATAACCTTTTAACTTAGCTTTAAATTTTAAAGAAATAAGAAATGCAAGGACCTTAAATCTCTTTTGATTGTCAATGCAGCAACTTTCAAATACCTCCATCCTCCAGTGAAAACAAAAAATGAAAACAAAATAACAAAAACTATAGCTATTTGCATCCCAGTAATAATTTTCAGCAACACCCCAGCAACAGCATACAGAAAAATCTTGCACTTTAGCGGATCTTCATCTGCATACCTTCTTAATTTCAACAGGAGAGTAGACTGCAAAAAATGTATGGCAAATGTATTATAATCTTGTTTGCAAAAAATTAATTTTCTGTAACTGTAATGACAATAATTTGCACCCATTTTAATAACTATACCAGTATACTGCATATAATAGAAAGTTAGTTTTAGTCAGCTAGCTAGTTAAGAACAGAAAGTAGTCATTTAAAATTTTATTTTTTACACTAGAATCTAAAACTAAATCTAGATTATCTAATTCTAGAAGAATATGTATTCGGTGAAAATAAAAGAACAAATGTAAAAATTGTAGATAAACTCACCGGACGAATAGTCATTTTTACTAAGTTAAAATAAATGACAAAAGAATTCCGAATGAGCTCAAAATGTAGCCACAAATCACTACAACTTTTTCGTGACAATTAAAGCGGCAACATGTTCCGATTGCAGGAGGGGTCACAATATGAATAAAAGTGACACATAACAGACTATCACTTTAACCCAAAGAAAATTTTAAATAATATCTAATTTTTTAAACACACAAAACCTATTATTAATGCTTAACAAAATTTAACTTGTAGGGTCTTCCTTCCCATCAATCGATTATAATTCTGAATTCTGAATGAGCTTGTCGCGACTTTCTTAACTGCGGAATAAACTAAGTCTCATTAATAATTCATTCAAAAATTAAAACGCGATTGGTCCAAATAAGAAAACGCGGGAGCCTCTACTGCAGCACCACTGTTTGAGAAAAAGTGACGACATTTTAAGAAGTGTAGACGATTTTGAAGTGAACGTTTTTGCGTGTTCGTTTTGTTGCACGTCCTTTCAAACCAGATAAAATAGTTAGAAAATTGCAAGTATGTTACACTTTTAAATTTCAGTTTAATTCCAGAAAGCTTCAAACTTCTTGTCGACTACTGGCTAGACATTCATTCAATATTTAACTTATATTTAAGACAATTTTATTTGAAATGTGGTTAACAGTAGGTTCATCTCATGCCTAAGCAAATTGCCACACACAATCTACGACAAGTATATAGTAGACAATGTGGAAACTTACGGAAAAACCCCATTATTCAAAATTGATTTTGTATGTACCTAAATATGTCTATAACTTTATTATTAGGCTACATCCAATCATTTTATATTTGTTTTGCTTGCAGTCAAATGATTTTGACGATGCATAATTATTATGTTACGTTCAATCGTTTTATATTTTTGTTTACAGTATCCAAATATTTGCTGACGATGCAAAGTGATGCCGACGATTTAAGAAAAGATCTTGCAAAAATCTACCAATGGTTCTTAAACTGGAAAATGATGTTCAACGTGGATAAATGTTCAATGATGCACATGGGTAATAGTAATCAAGAGTTTTAGTATGAAATGGGAAGAATTGTATTGAAGGCATCTGAAGAAGAAATAGATCTGGGAGTAATAGTACACAATAGCGACAAACCATCAAGACAGTGTGCGGAAGCAGCAAAACATATCAATAAGATTTTAGGATTGGTTAAAAAACAATAAGTCGAAACCAGGAAATAATAATTAGGCTATACAAATGTTTAGTAAAAATATTGTGTGCAAGCTTGGAGCCCTGTTTTAAAAAAAAGAACATCGTAGTGTTGGAGAAGGTACAAAGGAGGGCTACAAAGTTGATTAAACTTTTAAGCTAGTTACCTTACGAAGAAAGATTAAGAAAATGTGGCTTAACAACTTTAGAGCAAAGGAGAAGTAGGGGTGACTTGATCGAAACTTACAAGATAATAACAGGATAGGAGGTTGTCTATAGGCGTAAGACTGTAAGATTTAGAGAAAGTAGAATAGACATAGTAGTCATCAGCAAACATTTGACTATTGAGAGAGTGAAAAGATATAATATAAAGAAGTTCAGAAGTATATAGTAAAGAGTCAAGAATAGAGACTTGAAGGATTTATTTGACTAATATCTCTAGAAATAATAATTGTTTATTATTGCTGTATGTGGATTTTCATTAATTAATTAATTATTAATTATCTATCAATCCCGTCGTTTTGTTTCTGGAAAAAGTTGGTAAAAACACCGTAAAGTTAATATTAGACTTAATAATTATTATGATAATAATTTTTTAAGGTTGGCTTTTGATAAATTATAATTAGGAATATTTTTATAGGTGCCTTATTTGACATGGCTACCTATATGATAAAGGTTTACTACATTTACAAACAGATTTGGCCCTCAATTTTTTTAATCGTTTTAATTTGCATTGGGCTCTTTGGCTAATAAGTTTGTCGACCACTTTGCATATTTGGCTCTTTGGCTAATAAGTTTGCCGATCACTAATATAACCGAATGGTTTTCACAGCTGGTGATAAAGCACGTGAGGATCCCTAGATCTGAAATTAAATAGTAATAAGCATCACAATTCAATTATAAAAAAATCGGTTTTCAAAAAATAAACAGAAATGTCTTATTTTGTACTGCCTTCCATAAAGTTTTTGTAATTGTAAATTTGAAGTTATCATCTTTTTAAAACAAATATTCTAAAAATAAATCAAACAATAATTGGCTATAACTATAAATTTATTTTTTTATAGGACAAGTTTTCGACTTAGTCTAGACGTTTCAAGGTTTATTCTTCTGTAGCAGATTACTGTTCATCAACCTCTCCAACCCATTTTCTGTGTGAGTGTATTTTAATTCACATCAGATAGCAAAAAATTTCCTAAAAATGAAAATATAATACTTTATATTAAACCTTATTTCACAGATTTAATAATAAAATACTGCAATTGAAACTCTATAAAAATATACTTAATTTTCGATTCTTGAATCTCACTACAATGCTAAAAACATGATTATTAGCTCTAGGTACTTCATCTTTAACATGACATAATTAATTACAAGGTGCAGGCAAAGCCTATTTGCCCCGACAATCAAAAAGGATTTCTAAAGTACAAAAATTGTAAAAAAAAATCCTAACAAAATCAAATCACGATTAAAAATAAAATTTCGTTTTTCCAACAAATCAAATAGAGCGGTCCATCCAGAGAAGTCAAGTTAAGTAAAAGTGTATAAAAAAATCTGAAAAGCTTAGTATCTACTAGTTTAGTTAGTGTGTAGTGTATCTGATTAATCGTTAATAATACAAGGTTAATCCGATTAGTTTATTTTTCATCATTTTCTTCAATTAGAGATTAATTGAAGAAAATGTTAAGAACTAAATTACAAATTAATTATAAAAACAACAGTATACAAAAATATTAACTCAATATTTAACGCTGGAATTATGAATGTAACAAAGGGTATCTAAAAGGTTGAAAAATATTAGCAGAGATATACGAAGTAGATATAATTCAAAATGTATAAAAAATACTACGTTTATCAACTAATCTAAATAAATGAGCTAATAAAGATATTTTTCTATTTGATGTAAAGAAATCTTATGGGGGCATCGCTCCCAGCCTCCCTCAATTGCTGCCTCTGTCTTCTGCACTATAAAACTGGAAATACAAAGTTGAGAGAAGTAAAATTTTGAAAGGGAATTCGATAACTGAATTATAGATAAGATGTAAAAATGTTGTAAATGTTTGATAATTTATTGAGCGCATTTTCCGCTTTGTTCAAAGGCGCTGTTCTTTTACATGCCCCACGGAGAGAACGATTTTACCCGCTGAGTTTTCCGTTGATATGGGCTACTAGGCAGTGAGTGGGAGTCGAACCGTGAAGCTCTCACATTCAAGGCTAACGCTCTACCAATTGGCGTTAAATAAATTTGATTTGGTTGATTGATAACCTAGCACCAGATAGTAAATTAGTAAATTATAGTAGTGGTTAATTAAGATTCTTGTTTCTGTTGCTGAAATCTAGAAAATAAAAAAACAAAATAAAAAATGAAATAACATTCTAAAATTGAAGTAAATTCAGCAAAGACACTTTAAAATAATTAAAATTGGACCCCACATTTTCATGCCTTGGAGTCCACAATTATTGGTTTGGACTCCACAAATTAGTTGGACTCCACCCTTAAAATAATGCCTGAAATGCTCCCAACGTTTTTGAAGCGTTACAAGATTACCAACGCATTGTGTTGGCTTCTACAACCTTAGATTTACAATAAGCAAATATTTTAACACTGTGTCAATTTTTGCAATTTTTTGCAATTCATACAAGTAAGATGTTTAAAGTAAATGTCATAACTTATTGATCAGTTTGTTCTTGGAAGAAAATTGATGTTTTTTTAGCTTGTCTATATTTTAGCCCAACTTTGTTTTTTGTTATACTTTGAAATTTTATCTCTGTAAAACTTATCATATATAGCCCAGAAAGTTTGTTATCTCTCTTTGTTGGCCGAACCCATGTTTTCCTTCTTTCCAGCTGCTGGTATAGCCAAAGCAGTAAGCGTGGCTGTCTACATAAAAAAAACTTGGAACAATTTAAAAAATAGTCTGAGGTGATATTCAACAAAATTTGATTGATTGATTGATTATTGATTGATTGATTGATTGATTGATTGATTGATTGATTGATTGATTGATTGATTGATTGATTGATTGATTGATTGATTGATTGATTGATTGATTGATTGATTGATTGATTGATTGATTGATTGATTGATTGATTTATTGATTGATTGATTGATTGATTGATTGATTGATTGATTGATTGATTGATTGATTGATTGATTGATTGATTGATTGATTGATTGATTGATTGATTGATTGATTGATTGATTGATTGATTGAATGATTGATTGATTGATTGATTGATTGATTGATTGATTGATTGATTGATTGATTGATTGATTGATTGATTGATTGATTGATTGATTGATTGATTGATTGATTGATTGATTGATTGATTGATTGATTGATTGATTGATTGATTGATTGATTGATTGATTGATTGATTGATTGATTGATTGATTGATTGATTGATTGATTGATTGGTTGATTGATTGATTGATTGACTGATTTATTGATTGAGAACATATAAAGTATTTAGAGGACTGTGGTTAATGTTTTATATTTTATAGGCTTATCATGATTAAAAAAATGATTTGCAAAAAATTCAAAGTTGGCGAATTAAAAAATATTAAGCGTCTGAGAAAAATGAAGATTTTACGGGACATGTTTTTAGGCAATTAAGTTACAAAAGCATTGGTTTATTCGAAACAATGAATTAAAACAACAGTAATTGAAATTATATTAAGTATTTTGTATCAAATAAACTAAGTTTTTAAAAATATTTTGTTGTCAAAAGAGTTAAATAAATTACATTGAGAAAAAAATGACTAGTTTGTTCCGTGCTAAAATCATTCAATCACACATTTCAATTACGCTTTTCCAATATTTAAATAAATAAATAAATAAATAATTAATTAAAGTCCATAAATTATTAATTTGAAAAATTAAAAACTATTTTTTGTTCATAAAAGATTCGTCAGAATCCATTCGTGTCCACCTTCAATTATGCAAACCAATAAATCGACAAGTTGAATACAGGCATTTTTTTCACTCCTGTATTTTATAGCCTCTAAAGAAAATGGTCGCTGTTGATTGTTGACTGAGTGGAATTCAGTTGCTTGTTTTTGGGCAGATAGTTTGATTGATTGGACTTGAGATGAAATAGCATAGTTCAGTTTTCCTTTATTTGTTTCTATTTCTTCTACGAGATTGTGCACCAGTGATGCAAAACCTTTTAGAAATAACATTAACATTAGTTTAAGGAAAAATAATTCAATGAAATTTAAGCAACGAGTTTGACATATCAGAGCAATTGTGTTTTGATCGGTGACCGTTACCGAAAACATTGTAAAATATCATTATTTCCATCTACAAATACAAAAGTGTTTTTATAAACACTTTTTTATGGTTTTTTTTTAAAGTTGATGGCGCTATTTTTATATTTTTCACCTGGTGGTATCCGTGTAATTAGTGTAATTATATATATATATTTTTGGTTGTGGCGTCAAAGCGGTGTGCGGTCTCCTGTTTTGGACTTTGAAAATTTTAGTGAACTTGTAAAAATCGGAAAATACAAGGAACTCTGCTGGAAGATAAGTCAATTTGTTTTATATTATTTCGAAAATAAGTTAGCTGTGAACCTTGTTAGGTAGGGTAGTACTTCTAACTCGGTTATAACACGTGCTAATATTGAACGAGCGATAATGGCGCGCAAACCGATTGTAAGCGAAATGTTGTGTTGTGTTATAAACAACTTACCTTCTATTGATAACCCAAAGTTTCATGATAAATTAGTTGAATTTTACAACAACGATGAGTTGTCAACTGCCAAAAAACAGATTTTCGGGGACTACGAAAACGTCAAAAATGAAAAGTTTAAATCGCACTCTAGTGGATCGAGTAAAAGTGACAAACTAAAAGGAATTCTCGAAATAGTCAAATTTATTTTTGATAACAATTTGGAAAAAGATATGCTTATCTATAGTGCCGTAAACTTTGATAGGCTTCCGATGCTGAAATTTGAGCAAGATAAAAATTCATTCTATAAGATAAATGAAAGAATAGACTCAATTGAGCTTAATATAAAAAAACTCCAAACTGAACAGCAATTTGCTTACGTGTCCACCAATCTGAGTAAAAGACAAGAGGCTGAATTGAATGATGGATTTACACAATTGTCGACAAAAAACGCAAACAACTGTTCTCCTCTCTTATGGTCAGACTTAGTTAGAGAAAGGAGCAACTTAGAAATGAACGAAAACGAAAATGAATTTCTCATTGTTAATAACCAAAAACTGAAAAATAGAGGGAAAAAACCTAACTGATATTCATCCATGCATTACCGACAAAATACCTATGAAAATAGTAGGAAGAAAAACGTGTGATTCTTCTTTAAAAGCCAGCAAAACAATAGTTAAGAAAAAGACGTACCATCTTGGAAATGTTAGCAAATGTCATAAGGAGGCTATAAATGATCATTTATCGGCCAATGGCATTCAAGTCATTTCCTGCTATCCACTATTCAGAAAAACTGAAAACGATAAAGTCAACATCAGCCAAGAATCTACTGCTTTTAGGATTTGCATTGAAGAGAACGATGTTGTTAAGCTATGCAATCCAGACATATGGCCAACTGGTATTATCCTACGGGAATGGGAATTCAAACCTCGTTCTCCAGAAACACAACAGAAAAATGCATCCTCAACCTCATAATGATTGTCGAACTTGACACATCTTCTTCAGCCAACTCTGCATCTATAGACACCTCTTATGAAACTCTAGACAACATCTCAAAATTTTTGTCCAACTCTATACTATCACTCCTTCACATTAACTGCCGTAGTTTAAACAACAAAACTTCAGAACTTGACACCCTTCTTCACTTTTGCTCCCCCGATATTATTGGCATAACTGAAACTTGGCTCAATGATGCTAAAGCAAATTTAGTTATATTCCCTAACTACAACTTTGTTTTCAAGAACCGTAAGGAAGGAAGAGGTGGAGGTGTTGGTCTTCTTGTCAAATCTCATCTTTCTTACGAAGTTGTTGAAGTAGATTTTTCAGCCCTCTCTTTTGAGTTCCTGGTAATAAAAGTTACACACCTTCATAAAACCTACACCTATTGTATTATCTACCGCCCGCCAAGATCTAATATCTCATGTTTTCTAGACGAACTTCATACTTTACTAAATGATTTTCTTATGTCACACAGGTTTTTGTTTCTACTAGGTGATTTTAATATTGATTTGCTTAAAATTGATGACCCTGGACACATCTCAAATGATTTTTTCAATCTCTTATCTTCTTACCACATACTACCAACAATCACCAAACCAACAAGAATAACTCCCGAATCGAAATCTTTAATAGACAATATTTTTACAAATGAGCCACTCTGCAATATTTCTTCATCAATAATCTACTACGACTTATCGGATCAGCTTCCCATAATCATAACAATGAAACGTACAACAAAAATCTATGCCAAAAAATCTATAAACAGAAGAGCTACAAAGCCTGCAAACAAATTACATTTTCTTAATTTGTTGCAAAATACAAACTGGTCCTGTGTATTTCAAGCTTGCGAAAATGCCGACCCTGAAAAAGCTTACTCAATGTTTATAAACTTATATGATAAGGTTTATAATGAATCTTTCCCTATTTCAAGTTTTCCTTTAGCAAATCCAAAATTTAAAAAAGATTGGATGAACCAGGAATTACTTGATAGGTGCAAATTAAAATCTAAACTTTACAAAAATTACATTAAAGAGCCAACCCTTGAAAATAAAGTCAAATTTGTTCAAAGTAGAAACATATTCAAATCTCTGAAGAAAAAAACTATCAAACAATTTTATGCTGAAAAATTTACTTCTTACAAAAACAACATCAAGAAAACTTGGACTTTAATTAACTCACTCATTAACGGAAATCATAAAAATAATAAATTGCATGATAAATTTGTTGTCAACGATTGCTTGACAACTAACGAATTAATTATTAGTGATGCGTTTAACAGCTACTTTACTGATATCGGAATTAATTTAGCATCCAAGATTCCTGATTATGGAGATTCTTATAAACAATTTTTACCACCTTTAGTTTCAACATT
Organism: Erpobdella octoculata; assembly: GCA_963978895.1. Lineage (NCBI taxonomy): Eukaryota > Metazoa > Annelida > Clitellata > Hirudinida > Erpobdellidae > Erpobdella > Erpobdella octoculata. The sequence goes on from OZ022246.1 coordinate 7,743,534, forward strand.
ATTTAAATTTTCCTCTTGTACTCACTTAGATATAATTAATATTTCTAAAAAACTTAAAATTTCTCATTCTTCTGGGGTTGATGATATCGACCCTCACCTTGCTATTCTATCTATTGATCACATAGCAGTGGTACTTTCGTGTATCATTAACTGTTCACTACAAACCGGTATTGTTCCTTATCAAATAAAATGAGCAAAAGTCATACCGTTATTCAAATCAGGAAAAAAATCATCAACTTCTAACTACCGTCCAATTTCTATTTTACCATTTTTTTCCAAGTTTTTTGAAAAAGTTGTTCATATATAGCTTTACAATTATTTCAACAAAAATTTATTATTATATGAACATCAGTATGGATTTCGTCCAGGTTTCTCTACTTATATGGCTGTTAGCAACTTACAAGATAAAATTCTTTACTCAATCGACCATAGTGAAATACCACTTGCAATTTTCCTTGACTTATCCAAAGCCTTTGACACTATTGATCACAATATCATTATTGCAAAACTAAAGCACTACGGTATATCTCAGACTGAGCTTAACTGGTTTAGAAATTATTTGTCTGGGAGATCTCAATGTGTACAATTTAACAATGAATTGTCCAGTTTCAAATCTATTACTTGTGGTGTTCCTCAAGGATCTATACTCGGGCCGCTTCTGTTCATAATCTACGTTAATGATCTCTCCAATAGCTCTCTGTTTTTTTAAATATTTTCTATTTGCTGATGACACAACTGCTTTCATTTCAGATAAATCTTTACCATATTTGATACAAAAAACAAACACTGAACTGAATAAATTATCCTTTTGGTTTAAATGCAATAAATTATCTCTCAATGCTGATAAAACTAACTACATTGTATTTCATAATCCTCGTAAAAGGTTTTCCCCAGACAACATAGAACTAACAGTTGATGGCTCTAAAATAGATAATGTTTCAGTAACAAAATTTTTAGGAGTCTACGTTGATCAACACTTAACATGGGCTCATTATGTAAACTATGTTTTCAAAAAGGTTTCCCTGCATTCAGGTATAATTCATCGTCTTTCGTGGTTTCTTCCTAGCAAGGTTTTGCTGACACTGTACTTTTCATTAATATATCCTTTCATTAACTATTGTAATTTTATATGGTGTATCAACTACAGAAGTCGAATAACGAAAATAATGATTCTACAAAAACGTATTATTAGAGCAATTTTTCACCTGCCCAGGAGTCATTCAACCAAAACCACTCGGATAAACAACCATTTGTTGACAGTTGATCAAGTCTGTCTATATCAATCAGCAATTTACATGTATAAGTATGCACATGATCTTTCACCCCAATATTCAACGAGTCACCTTTATAAAGCAGAAGAAGTTCACAACCATTTTGTGCGTTCTAAACACTGTTTCCGTTCAGGATTGATCCGCTCGACACTTGGAATGCACTCGATAAAATTTGTTGGTCCTAAGATCTGGAATTCTCTGCCGCATGACATCAACAAAAGTTCTCTCAGCTTATTCAAGGCTTCTCTGAAAAACTACCTGCTGCACAAGACTTTGAAAGACTTCATACCAATTCAGTGAAGACATTTGCTCTTTTGTAAATTTTTACTTTTTTACAATTTCATTTACTTTTTTACAATTTCATTTACAGGGTTACAGTCTCGCAGGAACATTTGTTTTTTTTCTGTTGCCCCTTATTTGTTTTTTGTCAAAATTGTGATTTTTTTTTATAAATAAATTTGTAAAAAAAAATAAAAATGTATGTTTAAAAAAAAAAAAAAAAATATTACAAATAATGTTTAATAGTTTATTAGTAGCCTTTTATTGAATATATTTTAATTTCACAATATGAGTATTTTGAGAAACTTCTGTAATTGAAAGCCAATAAACTATAAACTGTTTTAATATGCAGAGGCAATCTGTTGACTTAACACGTTTTTCTTCACTTCAGCTACAGTTCTTATTTTTACCATTTTATTTCATATGTTATTTTACTATCATTTTTTTGTTTTGTTTGTAGCCTTTTTGCTTCTGTTCAGAAGCGTCATTTCAGCAATTCTTAGGGAGGGGCCAAACTTTTTCAACAAGATTTCTTCTACTAACTGCTTCACTTTTGCCTCTGAAAATGGCTGATGACCAGGGGAGGGAGTAGTCGGGGGTACATAATTTTTTCAAATCCTTGGGATGGGGCAAGTGCCTCTCTGCCCTCCCAATGACGTTCCTGCTCTAGTCGGTGTTAGTGGCTCTCATCCCTTCTAATATAGTGGCGAAAAATTGATAAGAAAAACTTACTTTTGCTGGGCGTTCTGCACAAAGAAATAAAGCTTTGAGCAAACTTTGTATAAGCCTCCCTCTTTGAATACCCAGGACATGCAGCTGCTAAAATGCTGGCTGATTTTTTAATAGGAGACTTCTGAAAATCGTGATCTGTCATTTTCAACTTTTGAACGAGAAACATACTGATAACATTCATCAACCAACTGATGCAGTTTTGGCACTTGCATCTGAAATAGTTAATTCAACGTTTATTCTTAGAATGACCTCAAAAATATAATGTGTGTACTACATTGGTGAAACCAATGATATACATTGTATGTAAATTAATTGGTGGAATAATGACAATATTTTTTATAAAAATACCAACCCAAACTTTTGTTCGTCTTGTAAAATGGCTGTCATTTTCCCGACGAGACATTTTATTGTCTCTTCTTCATGAAATTCATTTGAGCACTGTTCGCATATAAATATCCAAGCATCACAATGATTCCTTACAAGAAACATGGCATCTTTTGAAAATATTTCTAGCAAAGGGGAAGTGCTGTGTTTCACGTTTGTCCAAGTTTTTTCCTTACCTCCGCTGGAAATAATTTTCTCATACACAAGTGATAAATGTAAGTAAGAGATCGAGCATTCATATGAAGGACTGTTGGACATCAAAGCAATTTCATGAAATAGTGTGCTTTCGCCGTCCTTGATCGATTGCTCAAAAATTCCACTTTCACTGGGCGAGTACAAATGTTTCGGATGGCGGTAACCTCTTTTCAGACCCCATTTGTAAAATTCTGGTGATTTTTCGAGATATATGAAACTAGAATAGCTGTTGGTTAAACTTTTAGGCGTTTTGACCAGACGATTTTTTGCTCGCATATTCAATGATGAATCATCTAGTGCGGAAGGCGCTTGAGAATAATTCTTAAGATCAGGTTCGCTTAAGTTCAGTTTAATACCATTTGGAAATTGAGCAACGTCAATGCTGGATATAAAATGATTCATCATCAGAGCTTTGCAGGAAGATCTTCCCGACTGTGGCCTCCCGTTAAATGACGTTTTACTGGAAAGCGTTAAATTTGTGTACTCACTCAAACAATTATGTCGGGTTCTATTCATTTCGTTAGAGCATTCTTCCTTGCAGTCCAATTTTTCTGTACATGGAGTGAGCTGCATAGAAACGTGCCTAGTTCTGATCGAACCACTTTTTGAACTTCTGATGCTGTCGACTATATCGCTGACATCAATTATCTTCCTAACTGCTTTGTCTGAAGCATACTCGTACGGCATACGACCATTTTTATCGACTGCTTGTAAGTCGGCCGCATGTTCAAGCAACAAATTGGTGGCTCCTTTGTGGCCCTGTAAAGCTGCCCAATGAAGAGGAGTTTTTCCATTGTTTGTTCTACAATCCACATGAGCTCCAGCTTTTAAAAGCATTCTGCAGCAGTTTATTTGACCGCGTTGAGCTGCTAAATGTAGAGGCGTCCAACCGTCATTGTTTGCATCATTCACGCTGAAGCGGCCATTCCAGTCGCTTTTGTAGGACATCAGCAGTTTGGTCACAGATTCGGTACCAGTCTGAGTGGCCAAATGCAGAGCAGTGTTTCCATAGATGTCTTTGGCGTCTACACGGGCGTCATTTTGTAGTAACAGTTTAGTAATTAAAACAGAGCCAACAGATGCCGCTAAGTGAAGGGGTGATCTTTGGTCAGATTTTGTTGGAAGGTTGACATCTGACGGTCTTATACTTAATAAGTACAAAACTCCACCTACTCGTCTCAATTTCACTGCAGCATGAATCGGTGCCCAGTCTTTGGTACCCATAAACTGTATGTACTGAGTGTACTTCAAAATTGTACGTAACATAATGGGAGGAGAAGAAGGAAAACGAATTTGATTCTGTTCATCGTCAGTGCATTCCGGCTCATCAACTAGGATGCATTTAACTACGTAGTCCATTACATCGTCAGGAGTTAAAAAGTCAAAAAATTGAAGCAAAATGGCGTCTGTTCTTTCAGAATTCTTTTCATTTATAGAAATTTCTAACAATTTTTTTATTCGCAACCTTCTTTGAACAACAACTGAAATTTTCTGTGAGCTTTTTTGCTTGTTTTTTCTAAAGGACTTTCTCACTCTATACAACCAAGATTTCTTTTCATTTGAAATTATACGCGAATCGTTTGAACTCATTCTAATTTACTTTAAATTGTAAGAAATAATAATAATGTGTTACCACTTTTATGAGTCTGCAACAAAGACAGGTCATTTATATACATAATATGAGCGTGACAAGTCAACTATCGTATTTTCTCTTACAATTCTTCTGAATCCTCTCTTTAGCACGGGTAATTAAAACCTATCATTACGAGGCCCATTAAAATAACCACAATATTATTTCAATTTCTAATGCAGACAGGAATAAGGTTTTAATGCATGTTATACGATTTTAGTTTTACTTCGGGAAATAGATTTTTCGTCACTGACAGCAAAAACCTTTTTTGACGTTTCATATATTATTTCATTTATTATTTGTAACTATTTTTGATTTTTCCAATTTCAATAAGAGTACCAAATGTGTCAGTTTTTCAACAACAACAAAACCACTGAAACTATAACCTTAACCAAGATGATTTTGTTGTCACTTCCTCAATTTTGTTCAGTTTCGGGAAATCCCAGAATTAAGATCAAAGGCAACCACCTGTCTGCGGATGTTGAAAATAAATAAATAATGTAATAGTGTAATTATATATATATATATATATATATATATATATATATATATATATATATATATATATATATATATATATATATATATATATATATATATATATATATATATATATATATATATATATATATATATTACAAATAATGTTTAATAGTTTATTAGTAGCCTTTTATTGAATATATTTTAATTTCACAATATGAGTATTTTGAAAAACTTCTGTAATTGAAAGCCAATAAACTATAAACTGTTTTAATATATGTATGTATGTATGTATGTATGTATGTATGTATGTATGTATGTATGTATGTATGTATGTATGTATGTATGTATGTATGTATGTATGTATGTATGTATGTATGTATGTATGTATGTATGTATGTATGTATGTATGTATGTATGTATGTATGTATGTATGTATGTATGTATGTATGTATATACACATATACACACATAGTGAGAAAGGGGTGAGATATTTTTAGTTTTGACAATATCCTGTCCTATATAAAACAAGAAGGCTCTGAAATTATAATTTGAATAGATCATTACATGAGTTAGGTTGATTTGATAATTTATTCCTTGTAATTATTATTACAATTGCAGCTGATGTCTCAAGGTTACAGCATCAGGAAACTAATAAAGGATGTGAAATTAATCATTCTTCATATAATTTTCAATTTCGATAAAAAAATTTATTTTGGTTTTAAATGGTGAAAAAGAAATTGTTTAATAAATTTGTTTGTATCATATGATATAACGCAACCAATAAAATCTTTTTGTCTTATTTTGTTTACTGTAGCAACCAATAATATATTTTGTCTTTGCTAGAACGATCAATAAGATCTGTTATTAAAACTGATTTGTAGTTGTGTTCAATTTCACGACAAAACATTTATATATTTAGCAATTCCTCCTGTATGACCAAACAGAAACTAAAAGTTTAGCTAAACTAAAGACATAAATAGCTATCTAGTTTATGGTACTGCTTCTGTCCAACTAACTAAAATCAATTAGTTTTTAAAAAAATAAATCAACTGAAAAACAAAAATGTGTTTGGAAAATTGTTTATACACAAATATATGGCCATATTTGAAATGTTATTTTCAGAATCTGTTTCGATTTAATAATTGACAATTATGCTGCCTAATTAATAATGGCTCATAAAAAAATGGTATCCGTTTGGTTTGCATCCTCTTGATGAGATTACTTCAGCAATGAATAATGAACTATTTAAATTTTTATATTTTTATATTAGTTAATGGGTTTTCATAGATATATTTGTTGAATTTTCATGTTACTTATAATTTAATTAATTCCAATTATTATTATTTTGCATTATCAATCCTCATCAGACTTTCCTTTCCACGTTCGAAAAATCTCAAAGACCAATTCAGTGAGCCAATCCCATTTGATATTTCGACAAGTCTAACTAAATTATATTTTGACAAAATCAACTTAAATGTATTTCTTGGTAAATAACCTTAGAGTCAGTTAGACTATAATTTGCTTAGCACGTGTTTCGTTTCTAATGTTTGTTCTGATGAGTCCAGTAGCAGGACTGTTTATTAAAAGACGTGTCAATGTAATAACTGAAATATTACTTTCTTGAAAAAGAATGCGAAAATTAAGTTACTGGAGAATTATGACGTCAGTAAAAGATGCTGACTTTAAAAAACGTAAAAACCTATGGCGAGGGGTGGGGAGAGGGTAACATTTTGCAGCAGAGAAACTGGTGAAATAAAATAATTGAAGATTTGATTAAATCTGATTTTAAAACCAACAGGCCACGGAGAAATATTGAATAGGTTTTTAAACATTTTCACGTTTAATTTAAAAACTCTTATGAAAAAATAAAATCTTGCGCGAACAACTAAAATGCAGAAATAAATATCATCAAATGAGTCAAAAGAAATGATTTTTTAAGATCCGTGGTGAGTCTTTTAAAAACTAAGACCAAGACTAAATTAATTTGTCAAAAATTATTGCTGAAAAGACTATATTTATTTGTTGTCATTGCAGAAGCACTTTTGAGACATTCAAGGAAACTTTAAAGATAACTTTTTGTAAAATTAAAGTTAACTACGACGTACAATACAAAAAAATCTTAATATTATTTAGCGACATCCTTAAACTAGAATTTTGCGCTTAAAAATATTTTTAAAGTCGTTGTTAGAGTATATAATTATAAAATTCTACGACGCTGGCTATTTACAGTTACTTGGATAGGTATTTATAAATTTTCCCACGTTTCATCGCTGAAAAATATTCTACTATGAAATTTCTGATAACACATCAAAGGTAAATTGAACAGCGGTCATTTGATCTGACTTTAATTTTAGTCGTGCTTAACCAGTTGGAGTATTACCAAAGTCATTTTAATGCATTATTTCAATATTAGGGGAGACCGGGGCATGTTGAACCACGGGGCATGTTGAACCAGATGGGTAAATTTGCTTATTTATAGATATTTTTATTGTCAGAGTTTCATAGTTTGGACTAATAATATAAATAGAAGTAGCTGTGTTGATTTGTGATGTTTATGTATGTTAATTTTAAAATAATCGCGATATAAGTGATTTTGCCGGTTTCGAGTAATTTTGAGTCGTTGACGTTATTGTTCTTTAAAACACAATTGCAAAGAAAGTGAGTAATTTTAAGATACATATTTTTGTTGTGTTTTTATCCAGTAACACAGTACGTGTTTTCTTTCTCGCATCAGTAACATGTTAATCAGCCTACAGTTAAAATACTAGGACCAATACGATTGGGGCATGTTGAACCATTTTGTTAGGGGCACGTTGAACCAACAATATTTTATCATGGTGATGATTTGACTTGTTATAATTGTTAGATATTTTATTAGATAATTTTAATAGAAATTTTTGTCAATTATTAGATATTTTTATCAGTTATTAGATTTTTTTATTAGCTGTTTTGTCTGGGTTTTTCTCAGGGTCATTGCGTGTTCTCACAATAACCCAATAACCATTCTAAAACACTCAAGTTGTTACAATAATTACGTAAGCAGCATTAAGCAGCTTTAATGATTTAATCCATAGCGTTTCGTAGCACAAGAACTTATTATTAGTAATATTAATTATAATAATTACGCAACTTTTGTAATAAATTAGATGAACTTAAAAACCTCAAATACAACAAAACCAAAAAATTGCGAAATCCGAATTTTATTGGAGATATAAAGTAAAATAGAAGATTGAAGATAAATCAATTTGACTTAGATAACATTTGTACATTTGAAAATGTTTCATTAGAACAATAACTGCTTAGCAACAGCAGTTATAAAATATTGGTTCAACGTGCCCCGTTAACGGGGTAAGTTGAACCACATGACGAGCTTGCAAATATTTTCTTCTATGGTCAAGGAAAAATCTTAAAATTAAAAATAATTTTTGGTATACGTAATAAACATATTTGTTTATAATAATAACCTATTTCAAGATGTTTTACTGCAATAATAAATGTGTACTGAGTAAAGTTATAAAAATTGGTTCAACATGCCCCGGTCTCCCCTATGCTTTTTATGTATGCCCCGGTCTCCCCTATGCTTTTTATGTATGTTCCATAGTGTTTTACGTAACTTATCATGCTTACTGTCGGAATTTTTTGATGATTTGTGTCTGATTGCCTTCTCCCATGACTTTGAAGTGGTCTCCTGGACATTGAAGTGGCTCCTTCTACATTAAAATGGGCCTACCATGATATTGAAGTAAGTCCCTTGGCTGACGTAGATTTTTGAGTACAAGTTTAGAAAAATACATACAAATACATATCACAATAAGGTTCAAATGAGCTTCCTTGACGTCGAAGTGGGATTTAAAAATATAAAAAAATAATTTGTCAAAACAACGCTTGTAATATAATATAATATAATATAATATAATATAATATAATATAATATAATATAATATAATATAATATAATATAATATAATATAATATAATATAATATAATATAATATAATATAATATAATATAATATAATATAATATAATATAATATAATATAATATAATATAATATAATATAATATAATATAATATAATATAATATAATATAATATAATATAATATAATATAATATAATATAATATAATATAATATAATATAATATAATATAATATAATATAATATAATATAATATAATATAATATAATATAATATAATATAATATAATATAATATAATATAATATAATATAATATAATATAATATAATATAATATAATATAATATAATATAATATAATATAATATAATATAATATAATATAATATAATATAATATAATATAATATAATATAATATAATATAATATAATATAATATAATATAATATAATATAATATAATATAATATAATATAATATAATATAATATAATATAATATAATATAATATAATATAATATAATATAATATAATATAATATAATATAATATAATATAATATAATATAATATAATATAATATAATATAATATAATATAATATAATATAATATAATATAATATAATATAATATAATATAATATAATATAATATAATATAATATAATATAATATAATATAATATAATATAATATAATATAATATAATATAATATAATATAATATAATATAATATAATATAATATAATATAATATAATATAATATAATATAATATAATATAATATAATATAATATAATATAATATAATATAATATAATATAATATAATATAATATAATATAATATAATATAATATAATATAATATAATATAATTAATATAATATAATATAATTAATATAATATAATATAATATAATATAATATAATATAATATAATATAATATAATATAATATAATATAATATAATATAATATAACATAACATAACATAACATAACATAACATAACATAACATAACATAACATAACATAACATAACATAACATAACATAACATAACATAACATAACATAACATAACATAACATAACATAACATAACATAACATAACATAACATAACATAACATAACATAACATAACATAACATAACATAACATAACATAACATAACATAACATAACATAACATAACATAACATAACATAACATAACATAACATAACATAACATAACATAACATAACATAACATAACATAACATAACATAACATAACATAACATAACATAACATAACATAACATAACATAACATAACATAACATAACATAACATAACATAACATAACATAACATAACATAACATAACATAACATAACATAACATAACATAACATAACATAACATAACATAACATAACATAACATAACATAACATAACATAACATAACATAACATAACATAACATAACATAACATAACATAACATAACATAACATAACATAACATAACATAACATAACATAACATAACATAACATAACATAACATAACATAACATAACATAACATAACATAACATAACATAACATAACATAACATAACATAACATAACATAACATAACATAACATAACATAACATAACATAACATAACATAACATAACATAACATAACATAACATAACATAACATAACATAACATAACATAACATAACATAACATAACATAACATAACATAACATAACATAACATAACATAACATAACATAACATAACATAACATAACATAACATAACATAACATAACATAACATAATATAATTGTAACAAGATTCTCGAAGCAGTATAATTATGACTATGAATGTCATGGTAATGCGGAAGAAAGTAAGATAACATTCATCTTTTCGGGTTGTCTCTAAAAAACGTTAGGCATTTAAGATCTATGGAATGAAAAGTAAATATGTGACGAAGAAGTGCTGAGAAACGTGGTCCTCAAAAACAAACAAAACACTGTTGATGAAATTTATAAGCCACTATTGTTTATTGTTGATAATTTTAGCTCTATTTATGCCCTTGAACCCCTCTAGGACTTACCCATTCTAAATTTGGCAAATTCGCTAAGTGAAAATACCCAAGGTTTTTCGTATAACGACATTTTTAATGTGTTTGCAAACATCGCCATAAACATTTTAATGAAATAATTGATTTGGTTTCAACCAAAAAATAATATATCGCTTATAAATAAAAACTACAATTATTAATCCTTGTACAAATCTTAACGCAAGGAATTGTTAATTGTTAAAAAATATGTTTTATTTTACATTTATATCCAAAAAACTCTGTTGGGCTTTAAATAACTCTTCGAAACCATTAAGTATTAATGTAGGTGCAGCTCATATGTTGAAATGGCTAAAAAAATAATATAAATGTTTTCAAGTTTTTTTTATGATAGTAAATAATTATTTCCAAAATCTATAAAATTACTAAAAATTGTTTTAAAACCAGAGAAGGAGAGAAAGGATGAAACAAGCTGGAAAGAGAGAGAGAGAGAGAAAGAGAGAGTGAGGGGAGGGAGGGAGGGAGAGAGTGAGGGGAGGGAGGGAGGGAGAGAGTGAGGGGAGGGAGGGAGGGAGGGAGAGAGTTAAACCAAAACAAACTCGCTGGTAGGTAACCTAGCTAGCTAATAATTATATAAGCGCAAACTGACTCTGAAATAAATTATTGTATATTTAATATCAGGATATTGTTTGTATATAAAGTTTTATTTTGAGCATCAAACACCAATGAGCATTGATAGATTATGGTGGGACGACAAAAGAGTTCCAGCCCACCCCCTCCCCCCCCCCCCCCCCACACACACACATCTTACGCTCCTTTAAGGTAAAAAAAATCACACGTTTTTTACAAAAAGCTACAAAAATGTTTCTCATTACAATTAAAAAACTTATATCAACTCATCTAATGTGATGTTGTGCGATGTTGATGTGCGATACCAACTTAGTTATTTTGTTTTAAAATAAAATTACAAAATATATTTTCTTTAAATTAGTGAACATTGGATGTTTTTAATACGTGTAAAACCTGTCTCTTTTTATAGCTACCTGTTAAATTATAAAAATATTCGCCAGAGCTTCTTATTGACACAGGCCCTCGCCTACGTTTTTTAATAGATTATTTTACGAGCGCTTAAAGAAAAATTAATATTATACATTGCCTGTTTTACGAATTAATCAAATAAGTGTTGTTATGCAAGTAAAAACTGAAAATATTTATAAATCGTTTTGTACTGGACAGTGCAAATGTCGAGAGTTTATACAATTTTGTATGTCTTTCGCTGCAATTCACAAACTGGATTTTGAATGGTGGTGAAGTGATGACCCTGATCCCTAACCTCCCTGGCCTGACCTCCCTATAACCACGCACCGGCGAATTGCTAATAAAATTAGGCTGCAGCTAATAGTACAAGATAACTATTTCTTAATATATATGTACAACATATCTGCATAATATTATTCCTATTTATTAGTACAACTTAAGAATAGTTTTCTAAATTAATTTGACACCCGTTGTAACGGGGTTTATTTTCAATTCGAATACATTGAATATAATCGTTCAATAGAATAGAAGAAATAAATAAAGGTAGAATGATGCTGATGATGATGACGACGACGATAAAATATCTTAATTCCATAAAACCATCAGAGAGGTAGAGTAAAGAAAGAAATCATTCATAATTCATGAGGTGAGGCAGGACTGCCGTGTTTCAAAGTGAATTATTCCACTTCTGCGCATGCGTGCACCAGTGTCGAATGTCGTGTTTTCAACGATGAAATTCTTCAAGAAGTCTCACTGGTGGTCAGCATTGACTCCTGCCACACAGTCTTTCTCTCTCTTTTTTTTGCTCTCTCTTTCTCTCTCTTCTCCACCCAGTATCTCTCCACTCCCCTTATTTCATCACTCCCTTCCTTCCTGCTCTTCTCTCTTTCTCAACCACCTTCTGTCCACGTTCGGTCCAGTTAGACACGGTGTATTAACAATTCTCTACGATTTGTTTGTTCCTTCCCTGAAAGCTACTAAAGCAATTTGTCGTGTCCTTTGAGGCAATTACTACTCCTTAGATTGGAACTGATTGTCAGTCATTCGTACAGTCCTGCTTTCTTTCATCATCGTCTCTATATCATCGCCGTCACTTTATCATCATCATCATCATCATCATCATCATCATCATCATCATCATCATCATCATCATCATCATCATCATCATCATCATCATCATCATCATCATCATCATCATCATCATCATCATCATCATCATCATCATCATCATCATCATCATCATCATCATCATCACCATCACCATCACCATCACCATCATCATCATCATCATCATCATCTCCAACAACAAGATCATCGTTATCGTCGTCGTCACCGTTATCAACATTATGTCGTCATTACCAGGGGTTTCCTTCATTATTTAAGAAAAGAAAGCATATGTTCTTTTATTTTTAGCTTCGCCGCTTTCTTGAATGTACATTAAATAAAAACTTTCTTGCAATTTGCAGCACGGTCCTGGAAAATCCCAGTGCGAAAAACCCACTGCAAAAAACCTTTATTGTGCCTCGGCGTTGTGGCGCTTCGAGAAATTGAAATTGAGTTTCTTTGAGAGCGAACTTGTTCTTGCGTATCGAGGAAGAATTGTTGTGCTTCTCAACCAATTTGTTTCTATGGCAACTTCAAATTAACTTTGAAGGAATGGCTGCATGGGCGATGTATAAGCAGTTTAAGGAAATGAGACAAATACACCGAAATTTATTGTTCTCGTTACAAAAAGTAATTGAAAGTGGCATTGATGTTCTAATATATTACAGTTTGTGTTAGAAAAGAATACAAAAAGTTTTCAGCAAGCTGCAAAACTGCGTTTGATGCCGCATGAATCGTGTATAAGGATTGTCGTTCCAGATCTTGAGCCCGATGAAATTAAAATCTAGGTCAGCGAAATTTGCGCATCGAGAAGCCAGAGGAAGGAAATGATTTGTCTGAGTGTCTGGCTTCCATGGAAAGAGATGATCGTCGTCGACAGTCCCAAGCCTGGATAAAGGAGGAGGGACAGTTAAAAGAATCAAACTTTAATCCACGACAGGAAGTATTTGTGTGCTTCCTACATACAGTCAATTCAGTCTTAAAACACTTGGTGTAGGGGACTATAAACTCGTGTACAGCAATGTAAAAATTGTCAGCTTTTGGGCATCCCATCGGACCCCTTAACAGGAAGAGTGAAGAGTGTACCCCACCTTGGGGTTTGGGTGCTGAGCCCCCTTTTACAATTAGCCTCAACCTCAAGGAAAGGGGTACGGACAAAGAAAACGCTCTTGAACCCCTTCAACCACAATTCGTGTACCTGAAAGGGGCTTCCCATTTACATTTGGCAAAGGACCCCCCGAGACCTAATCCGGCCCTGTGACCGGGAGTGAACGCTAAAAATTTATGGCGATTGACAGTTAACCAGGTGGCTCAGTCGTACCTAGTGTGAATACTCAGGTTTATAACTTGAAAAGGTGTTCTAATATTTTTACCAAATATTTCAATAGAGTTCACCAAAGCCCGGCGAAGTTAACGCCTTAACAAGTAAAACAAAACTTGTGATCACAGCGCCCGGGAACTTTATCAGCGGACTTCTCGAAATCCATGTTTATAAAAGGCCCTATGTACGTGCACATAAAAAGTAGCAAAGGTGTTAACGATGAATAAATGTCGTGTAAGACAAGTCACTGACCCGTTCACTGAATTTGTAGAATGACTCCAGTTGTTGCAACAAGATGAGAACAAGCAGAGCAAGAAGGATGTAAATGTAAATGTAGAACATTAGGGCGCTACTTCGTATATCAATTGATACCCCAGCAGCACCGGGAACGACTCGTGCATATGGGATCACACAGTATTACCTGCCACCCGCACGTGTCTCCGAAATCGGAATGTGCTGAGCCCTATTACATCCAAGTCGTGAAACTGGTACTCATTTATCGACCAGTGAAAGATGAAAGGCTGAGTTGGCCTGAGCAGTGTGAGTGAATTCCTTGCTCAACGGAATTACGCCTCGCCGTGACTGAGATTTGAACCCACGACGGCAGGATGATAGCATAACTGCTTTCACCACTGTGCTACGGCGCCTCTACAGAGGTGGGCATGGACTGGGTTGACCCATGAGTTGGATTGGGTTGAGTCTAATTTATTTGACACATACGGGGGCTGGGTTAAAAAATGTTAACTTTCAATTGAAAATGTTTTATCTGTGGATTGATTAGAAAATTTAATTTTTCAGGTGAGTTGTGTTGTCAAAAATGGACCCAAGTCCGCCTCCGGCATGCCTTCTTCTACATGGAGGAAAGTTAGACACCCCTTTCATTGTTAAAAAAACCAAGTCCATTTAGCACATTTCAAGCATTTACATGGTTCAAAATTCCAAATTATCAATTTGCCTAAGATACTTAGCAACAGTTGTCATAACGTCTTTTTATCTTGTATTTTTAGTTTGTTTTTACCAATGCTTTTATTAACTCGTCGTCTCTGTTTCTCTGTCTGTCTGTTTTTCTGTCTGTCTGTTTCTCTGTCTGTTTCAAATCTTGCAATCAATTTTTGAGTCACTTCCTGATGATAGATTTTTTTCAAATTTTGCATACATGCTCAAAATAGAAGACAATGCAATATTCAATTATTAGTTTTACAATAAGTCAATTAATTTAGTTAATTTTCTTGAGGGTTTTATCGAGGGGTTTCTTGAGGGTTTTCTTGAGGGTTTTCTTGAGGGTTTTCTTGAGGGTTTTCTTGAGGGTTTTCTTGACCACAAAACGCTAACCGACTGGCAGACTATTTTACCAAGTTAACACAAACCACACTCACTGACCGCGATTCTCAAGCGTGTACGAAATTTTCATGAAAATAGTTGAGATATTTAAATTCGATGCTTTTTGATGATATTTTTATTATTATTACCAATCCTTTTATTAACTCGTCGTCTCTGTTTCTCTGTCTGTCTGTTTGTTTCTCTGTCTGTCTGTTTGTTTCTCTGTCTGTTTCAAATCTTGCAATCAATTTTTGAGTCACTTCCTGATGATAGATTTTTTTCAAATTTTGCATACATGCTCAAAATAGAAGACAATGCAATATTCAATTATTAGTTTTACAATAAGTCAATTAATTTAGTTAATTTTAATTAATTTCGATATTTCGATATAATTAAGATATTTCGACTTTAATATAAAATAAAAGAGTAATATAAGAAAAAATTGATTGCAAAATTTGTGTTTTAATTACATATAAGAGCATTGGTTTTAAAAATTCGTTTTTAATTTACTTGTTTCTGTTTATATTGATCTAAACTCATCATACTAAAAGTCTATCTAAGTCTTAGATAAAGTTATCTTGTTAATCTTGTTTATGCCACTTACAAAATGAACAATATTTGTTACACGTGTCAATTTTATTGATTTACGGTATTTAGAGGATCCGTCATTGACTTGTTAGTTTCTGCTTTTATTCAATGTTGAATAGATTATATGTAATTCTCTATACTATGGCTTACCCAAAAAATACTTTACAATTTTGAATAAAGTTTTTAACTTTGCTGTTTGACTTGTAAGTCGTTTTCCTGTTTATATCAACATCAAATCATTATATCATTAATGGAACAGCCCCGCAGAAGTCATTTAAGATCCTTTTCTCACAATTATTATTATTTCATACCTTCAATAAAATCATACTTTTGCCAAACGTTATTTCTCCTATGCTGGTCAATATACGAGAAATTTAAGAAATTCTTTACCTTTTAACTTATTATTCCCTGTTAACTTTTCGAAACGGTTTAATAATTTTTATTTAGTAAATTTATTTTGTACAACCTTTCACTCCAAAGAAGGTACATAAAATTTAACTAACTTTACTATACTAATCTGCTAAGAACTGTAACAAAAAATTGTTTTTTGTATAAATAAATCATGGGTAAAAATATATGTTATCTAGAGGTGTACCAATTATCGGTATGTTATCGATATCGGCCCTATTGTCGATAATCGGTATCGGCCGTTTCACAATTGGTATTGGTCGTTTCACAATTAGTATCGGCCGATAATCGGTACTGAAAAAATTATTTCGCAAAAATAAATTGAAAATGTTGATGTTATTGGTAATTATTTAATTCCTAACATATAGTTGGTAAGCTCCGGTTAGGCAGCCTAATAACCTACTTACCCACCTCTATGCCCGTTCCTCACCCCACCATCCATCCGCCCATATGACCGCTCCTCACCACACCATCTACCCATCCATATGTCCGCTCCTCAACCCACCATATTCATCAGCCCATATGCCCGTTCCTCACCCCATTATCCATCCGTCAATATGTCCTTTCCTCACCCCACCATCCTCCACCCTTACATATGCCCCTCTTCACCCCACCATCCACCCTTACATATGCCCCTCCTCACCCCACCACACGTTCGCTTTCAAAATTCTCGTTTGAACGTCCTGAGCACGAAGTCTTAATGCACCTTAATAGGCATGCGTAATCAGTTGTCTTCCCGTGGGAGGTCCATTAAATTGTAGGCTTCGAAGAAGGAGGCGGTGGAAGTTCTTAATGAAAAGTTGCACTTTCGGATGTCAAATCGTCGTTCGAACAACTTTACGACTTTTTGAGATTTTTTTATTTATTTTTTCAATTAAAACTTTTTCAACTGATTTTATTATATTTTTTTTAATTGCAATTTCGTTCTCACTGCTTCCACCTTGTACTTCTTCACAGCCCAATCAACAAGTCAGAAAATTAAGTCGAACGACTATTTTGGAAAGTTGTGAATTGTGATTATTATAATATATGTGCTGGAGCGAAGTGGAACATGGAAGAAATTTAAAATTTAGCGTGGAAGAGAGAGAGGGAGAATATGAAAGAAAGAGAGAGAGAGAGATGTAAAGAAAAAAGTGAATGAAAAGAGGAAGTAGCATGTGGAGCCAAGGGAGAGGATAATGACGCAACGATGAAGCTGTCAACATTCTTGATGCTGGCCTGTCATCATCTGGGATGCTGCCAATTACTTATAAGGTGATGGTGCCGTTAATTTCAATGGTGCTGTGGTTGATGATGATAGTGAGGATGATAATGAAGAGGCGGTAGATGATGATGATGATGATGATGATGATGATGATGATGATGATGATGATGATGATGATGATGATGATGATGATGATGATGATGATGATGATGATGATGATGATGATGATGATGATGATGATGATGATGATGATGATGATGATGATGATGATGATGATGATGATGATGATGATGATGATGATGATGATGATGATGATGATGATGATGATGATGATGATGATGATGATGATGATGATGATGGTGGTGGTGGTGGTGGTGGTGGTGGTGTTGGTGGTGGTGGTGGTGATGATGATGATGATGATGAGGAGGAGGAGGAGGACGATGAGGACGACGACGAAGACGATGATGATGATGACGATGACGACGACAACGATGGTGGCGGCGTTGGAGATGACTGATGATGATAATTGTGGTGTGGTTGTGGTGATGATGATAATTGTGGTGTGGTGGTGGTGATGATGTTTTCGACGACGACGACGATGACGATTATGACAATGATGGTGATGGCGTTAATGATGATGATGCTCGTGATAGCGGCAGTGGCAGCTAAGATGACGGTTATTATGTAGGTTGAAATAGAGGGTTT
>OZ022246.1:7767141-7842141 GCA_963978895.1 Erpobdella octoculata
AATAATTTTATCTACACAAGCTACTTTTACTACGGATATATTAATATTAGTAATATATATATATATATATATATATATATATATATATATATATATATATATATATATATATATATATATATATATATATCTATATATATAAAAATGAATGTTTGTATATATGTATGTATGTATGTATATAGGTATGTTATTTATGCATTGCTACACCATTCATCCGATCGTAATGAAATTTTCACACAATCTTGAGAGTCAATGGGAATCAAATATAGAGAGAAAAAATTGAAATCCGACACAAAATGAGCGGAGCGGAGCGGGTGAGCGAGCGGAGCGGGTGAGCGAGCGGGAACTATATATATATATGTATATGTATATATATATATATATATATATATATATATATATATATATATATATATATATATATATATATATATATATATATATATATACGCGGGAAAGCGGAGAAGGAAACGGGAGCGAGAGAGACAAACATTAGAAAAACCTCTAAAATCTCCGGGCAACGCCGGGTGGCCCCGCTAGTATATATATATATATATATATATATATATATATATATATATATATAGCATGTTGTTTCATAATATAGAACATTTCGACATGAAATACCGGTGGTTTGTTCACGTGTTATCAGCTTATGTGCCCTCTTAATAGTACTGCACATCAATAACTGATCTCAATTAGAACGATCGATGTTGAATCAATGCAGTTGTAGCGGATGCGACCATTGTAGACAGAGAGAGACCTATTTGATTTGATTTGCCATATTTGTCACGTGACTGCCAGGCGCCATTTCTGACAGTCTCCATCACTGCGAAAAGTGGAAAAATGTTTTGAAAGTCAACTGGAGCAGATTGGAACGGGGTTTCAACTTCTTGGGTGCAATAAAATTATTTTAATTATAATATTTATTACCCTAATTTATTACATACAGACGGTTAAAATTAATTCTTTATTATCTCTTACAATAATAACCAACTACGCACAACAGCGCCCTTCAACAACAACCGATTAACAACCCACGCACCTACAACAACAACAACACAACAGCACAACAGCACAAATACACAAGATCGACAGCAAAGACAGGCGCTGGTTTCCAACATGGAAAACTGACATGAGCAAATGCCATCGATTGCTGATGTATCGATTACTCAGGCTCGTTACAGCTTTGTTTTTGAGCATTTTGTGTATGAATTAGTCTTGTAAAAGCTTTGTTCGGTCTATTGATTGGGCGACAAGCAATTAATTACAGCACAATGGCGCATAATAGACCCGTGATTGCCAACTTGAATGGCAGTGGCATGGAAAACGAGATGTTTCGATCGCGACTGCTTCTCTTTCATGGAGAGTGCCTGCCCGTGTTCGAGGAGGATTGACAGAAAACCTGCCCGGGAACGGTTGAACAGTCCCGCAGAAAATGGCGAAAGCCGAATGTCGTCTCATTCGCATTCAAATTTGTGACATCGCCTTTTTCTTCCGTTTCGCATACACACGTCTCAGAGATTTTGTTGTGACAATACTGCTGTTGGTGTTGTTGTTGATGATGATGATAATGATGATGGTGATGGTGATGGTGGTGATGATGATGATGGAAATGGTGATGATGATAACGATGATGATACTGTTGAAGTTGATGATGTCGTGGTTGTGGTTGTGGTGGTCATATTGATGATGATGATGGTGGTGGTAATGGCTGTGTTTATATCTTATATCTTGGAGACGGTGTGCGTATGTGATCTTCATTTCAATAAATGATTTCAAGATTCGTCAAATTTGGATGAATAATATATAAATAACTTATAAATAAATATTATTCCATTCAATAAAGATATCCCTGGATTCATTCATATCTTTAGAAGGATTACGTATATTGCATATGCATACAGTATATTAATGACTTTTGCAACATTGAGAAGGTAAAAATAAGATTGTGCTGCCTGGGATAGAATAATTATTAAGAAATACTAATATGAACTAAACTATTATATCTTTAAGTACTTGAAGACGGAGGAAGAAATGTGTGGAGATGGAGAGTACATATAATGGCTCTTATGTTGCGTGTCCTACTTGTGGCGTGATTCGTCCCAAAAGCTTGTAATTAAGCGACATTACACGCCAAAGAGGCCGAGTCAAAATGCGCCAAATAATGAAACTTCCGAAAAATGTCGCCCCGAGCGCTGTAGAAGTCGACGCAATTTTTCAACGCCGGAAATGGACTGTATATCGTAAAAGCCTGAAAGCGTGGCTGCGTGTACGTGTGTATGTGTGTATGTATGTGTACGTGTGCAAGTGTATATGTATGTATGTATGTATGTATGTATGTATGTATGTATGTATGTATGTATGTATGTATGTATGTATGTATGTATGTATGTATGTATGTATGTATGTATGTATGTATGTATGTATGTATGTATGTATGTGTGTATGTGTGTATGTGTGTATGTGTGTATGTGTGTATGTGTGTATGTGTGTATGTGTGTATGTGTGTATGTGTGTATGTGTGTATGTGTGTATGTGTGTATGTGTGTATGTGTGTATGTGTGTATGTGTGTATGTGTGTATGTGTGTATGTGTGTATGTGTGTATGTGTGTATGTGTGTATGTGTGTATGTGTGTATGTGTGTATGTGTGTATGTGTGTATGTGTGTATGTGTGTATGTGTGTATGTGTGTATGTGTGTATGTGTGTATGTGTGTATGTGTGTATGTGTGTATGTGTGTATGTGTGTATGTGTGTATGTGTGTATGTGTGTATGTGTGTATGTGTGTATGTGTGTATGTGTGTATGTGTGTATGTGTGTATGTGTGTATGTGTGTATGTGTGTATGTGTGTATGTGTGTGTGTGTGTGTGTGTGTGTGTGTGTGTGTGTGTGTGTGTGTGTATGTGTGTATGTGTGTATGTGTGTATGTGTGTATGTGTGTATGTGTGTATGTGTGTATGTGTGTATGTGTGTATGTGTGTATGTGTGTATGTGTGTATGTGTGTATGTGTGTATGTGTGTATGTGTGTATGTGTGTATGTGTGTATGTGTGTATGTGTGTATGTGTGTATGTGTGTATGTGTGTATGTGTGTATGTGTGTATGTGTGTATGTGTGTGTGTGTGTGTGTGTGTGTGTGTGTGTGTATGTGTGTGTGTGTGTATGTGTGTATGTGTGTATGTGTGTATGTGTGTATGTGTGTATGTGTGTATGTGTGTATGTGTGTATGTGTGTATGTGTGTATGTGTGTATGTGTGTATGTGTGTATGTGTGTATGTGTGTATGTGTGTATGTGTGTATGTGTGTATGTGTGTATGTGTGTATGTGTGTATGTGTGTATGTGTGTATGTGTGTATGTGTGTATGTGTGTATGTGTGTATGTGTGTATGTGTGTATGTGTGTATGTGTGTATGTGTGTATGTGTGTATGTGTGTATGTGTGTATGTGTGTATGTGTGTATGTGTGTATGTGTGTATGTGTGTATGTGTGTATGTGTGTATGTGTGTATGTGTGTATGTGTGTATGTGTGTATGTGTGTATGTGTGTATGTATGTGTGTATGTGTGTATGTGTGTATGTGTGTATGTGTGTATGTGTGGTAGTAGTTAGGTTAGGTTTTGGACGATCGAATTAACTTCGATTAACTTCTCGCATTTTATAAAATTGATCAACAACCAAGAATGGGATTAAATTGTTATCTTTTCCTGGTGTTCGTTGTACCGATATAAGTGGTTGTTTTAAAGAACCGAGGTCAATCCAGGTCAACCCAGGTCAGGTTGGAGACGCAATTTCAATCTAAAAGATCAATATTACCTTCCGTGCCTGCGTTTTGACCTTTGATGACCTTTGATGGTTGGTTGCAGAAACAAGTGTGGTTGATGTTACATGCATGCTTGGTTATATGTTATTATATCGTTATTGTGTAAATAAAGTTTTCTAATATTCAACAGCTTACGTGGGTGGAATTCGAGGTGAAAAGGATCGTGTTCAGTTAATAATAATCTAAAAAATATGCCAATTTGCAGACCTACAATAAACGGGTGGTTGACCGCAGGAAAAAATATGATTAATCTAAGTACCGCTGCTTCTCTCTCCTCTTTCTTTCTCCCCCCACTTTCTTTCTCTCTATCCTCTCTCTCCCTCCCTCTATCCTTCTCTCTTTCTCTCTCTCTCTCTCTAACTCTCTCTCATATTGTTTTTAATTGTTCCTATTCTGTATTGAAAATGCTTTCGATACTTTTCCCGAGACAATACGAGCAAGCAGACTAGAGATAAAATATATTTTTTAAGTTTTTGAAACTAATTGATAGAAACATCAAGACAAGGCCTTTGAGAAAAACCGACAAGTTAACGAGAGAGCTCGTGCAAGCATCGGTTCACCTGAGTGGGTTCAATCCAGGTGATCGCTTGCAGGTGAGATAATTAATCACTGCCGATTAGTCAATTTAAATGGCTGTCGCTGAAAGTTGAAAGAGCCAATCAGCCCGCGAATCGAAAGAAAAGTGGATGTCGTTTTGCCGACGTTCAGTGGACAATCTTTCATTAACGGTCTTCTTTACTAAAAGTTGATTTGATTTTAAACAGGGGTTTCGCAGTGCCGATTTGCAGACTAATTTATGGTTTCGGCGTCTTTACAGGACACCGCCGCGACCCCTGAAAAATTGCTGCACCACTGATGTAGGAGAGGTGGGGGTGTAATTAGAGGCTTCAATATGGGTTGGATGTACCTGTATAGCTCATTAGTACTACTACTACTACAACAACATCTACTACTACTACTACTACTACTACTACTACTACCACTACCACTACCACTACCACTACCACTACCACTACCACTACCACTACCACTAACACTACCCCTACCACTACCACTACCACTACCACTACCACTACCACTACCACTACTACTACTACTACTACTACTACTACTACTACTACTACTACTACTACTACCTGCTGCTACTACTGCTGCTGCTTGTACTACAACTACTACTACTATTTATACACATGAAGCCCAGCTTTAAAAACGGCCCTGCATGTCTGCCATGAAATTGTTTGCATCACGCGAAAGTGCATTTGTCTTTGATAGGTAGAAGTGTCGGATCAAAAGAAAATACAATATCGCTTGTGAACAACAATTGCAGACTTCTCTCTTTTTTACATACAACTGAAACACATCGGCCGTCAATAAAATAATAAAACTTGAAAATCTTTTGTACAACGGTCCTAGGGACATAGTGGCTAACAAAACGTTCAAAGGTTAACTAGAGTACAACATTAATTAAGCTCATACTATCATACTATGGCCAGTTTCGGAGATTCTTCGCTACTTCCAAACCTGCCGCTAGGATGAAGTGGAAGAGAACGGTGGTGAAGCCCCTGTACAAAAAGTCGCGGTAAGATGGGGTGGTGGCGATGTAGGTGAGGAGAGGGAGGCGTCTGAGAAGGGGGTTGGTGGTGGCTGTGGTGGCTTGGAAACCCTGGAACAACGGGCGTGGATGATGAAACGGATGAAATAGGACTGTTGGTCTGCTGTTGATGCCTCATGAGGATGGCGTCCATATTCGATATGAGGCCTGCTGTGTGGGGGTCGTAGGCGGCCCAGTAGGGGTTCGTTTGCAGCATGCGCTGTACGGCAGCGTAATTGCCTGCTTCTGCCAGAAGTTCAAGGCCAACCGCTGTTTGTCTTTTCCATTTGGTTCTTAAAGAAAATGTTTACTATTTTATTGAAGTTTGTAAAATCAGTTTAAATAATCGAGCATTTAAAATAAACAATTTTATTCACTGTAATTGCTTCATATGGCCGTGAAATTATGACGGAAAGGCAAGCATTTAATTAATTCAAGAAAATGAAGTTGCATTTTACCTTCTGTTCTGGTACCACGTTTTGACCTGGGTGTCACTGAGGTTCAACTTGGCAGCCAGTTCCATGCGGTCCTGCACGCTGAGGTACTTCTGCCTTTCGAAGCTCTGCTCTAAAGTGTTCAACTGGTGATCGGTGAAAGCAGTCCTCGCTTTTCTGATCTTCTTCGACTTGTGACTTGCCGCATCTCCTGATCCAACGCTGAATGAAGTTTCATCTTTGTTCTGACCCTCTGACAAAGTGGAAAAGTAAAAGCTCGAATACACGACGACGTAATAATAACATTAATTACTATCTGGTTGCGACAGCTTAAAAATTAAAAAAACTCTTTCTGAATTGATATCGTGCACAAACTATCATCGACTGATGCGATAAATACAGTAAATCTTCTTATTATATTTATTATAGTAAATCGAAGAAAAAATCATAGGTAAGTAGGAAGGCAGGTAGGTAGGCCCGTAGGCAGATGAGGTGGGCAGGCAGGTAGGTAGGTAAGGTAGGTCAAGTTGGTACCTACTACACCACCACCACCGCGTATCAACTTGCGTCGTCTCTTGACTTGCACTGCAAACGTGCGGCCAATCAATCACAGAAGTTTCGTGCAGAACTCTTGCAAATACTTTTCAATCAAACTTGAAAGCAAATACTTAACAAAAATTGATTTTTTTATTATTATTACTATTATTTTGAATATGAATATTATTATCGTTATTATTAAATATTAATATAATTTTGTTATTAGCTCTATAATTAAATATAGTTTTTAATGGTGGTTGTCATAATTTTGTTATTAGCTCTATAATTAAATATAGTTTTCAACGGTGGTTGTCATTGATGAGACTCGTGAATCGAAAGACCATAAAAATTGTTGGTGCAAACATCTTTGAAACAAAAAATATAATTATATAATAACTTTCGTTCAAAGAATTCGCACGAAAATAAAGAAAGGTCAAACAAATCTTTTAAAAGTTTTTCTTTATTTTTATCTAAATTAGATTTTAAGTTTGCCAGATTTAAATTTCGTGCTTTTTTGTGAAAAAAATTTGTGCTGATTCTGCAGTCTGCAGGCAGACATCATATAACCTCATTTTGTGTGATTCCATAAAGTTATTCATTTCACCAGTTTTTTTAATAATTTAATATTAATTAGAGGTATCGAAAGTTTTTAAAACATTACTAAATGAGCAAAAAATGTTTTTATAAGCAGAAACTAGAAATTATTAAATATATGCCTATTAAGAGACAATTATTTGCTTACCATTTGACGAGTTAGTTGCATCATCTTCATCGTCATCATCCTCATCCACTTCGACATCAATGTCGTCGTCTTTCTTGTCCAAGTTGGAGAGGTATGCCTTCCACTGGGGTGAGGTACTGTTAGATGATTGGGAACTGGAGGTGAAGTTGCTGAGTGGCCTGTTGATGCTCAAGTCGAAAAAGGAAGTTTTTGAGAGCTGGTTGATTTGCAGTTGATGATGGTGGTGGTGATGATGATGATGACCGTTGAGACCGAGTAGTGAGGAGAAACCTGGATGGTGGAATTGATGGGAGGATGCTGAGAGACGTGAGTCAATCGTGTGTGTGGTGCTGGATGATGGCACTGACGATGACGACGACGACGACGAAGACAAAGACTTCGGCGAGAAAGAATTTCGATTTTGTCTCTGCTGACCTTCCGACTGAAGTTTTATTTCGGACGAGGACTGATCATCGAAAGTTGAACTTTTATGATTCAGCGGAATTTGAGCGGAGCAGACGAAGTTGGGAAAAGAAAGATTGAGGTTGAAAGGTGAGGATTGTGAACTGGATGCAGTCGAAGAAAGGTAATGTACATTCGAAAATGAAGACGGTGGTTGATGGGTGAATATTGATGGGTAGGAGGAGATGATCGGGGCTGAAGGTGTCAGAGAGGCTTCGTTCAAGATTTTCTTAGAGATTTTTTCGGATAAAATATCGCTGATGAGAAATGAAGATGGTTTGAAGAACTTTGATGAACAGGTTTGATGTAAAATTTCGGAGTTGTTGACTTCACCGTTGGTGGCTGAATGAAGAGAAGAAGAATGATGATGCTTGTCCTCGCCCTCGTGTTCGTTTCGTGGTTGGTTCGACTTCTGCGGGGAAGGGCTCTGACTGCTAGCGTTGGACAATAATCGAACAACGTCACTCTTTTCAGAACTAGTTGAAATAGCATCTGATTTCATGATTGAAACTTTTAATTTTTTAATTCAAAACGTTTCAAAACGTTCAGACTTGTACTTTCTAACTGAACTCGTGTTCAATTTTTAAGCCAGAAATCCCAGGAAAATATCCGGAGAAAGCAAAAAGAATGTTGATATATAAATATAAGTATAAACGCTCCTCATTTCGTTATTGCTCTAATATTGCTCACCCATTCATAACCCATTCGGTTAAACGCCGTTTCCATTTCGCGACCAATAACCGAGTCCGCGACGGAGGAAACTCTTTTCATTGGCCTGCGTCGAGACTGGCCACGCCCAGCGTGAAACAAATGTTGGCAATTACGGAGTGGTTGAAAACGTTTCAATTATCATGGAGTTGCCTGTCGTTGTGGTCCTGTGCTGCTCGCGTACAAGCCCGAGTTTATGACCACTTTGGTGACAATATTTTTTCATTCCAGGGTTGCTATTATCAGAGATTTGTTTATAATAATATTCGAATGTGCTTTAATGGTGGCGGGAAAAGTTCTTTTTTTTAGAAAACAATTCATAAGTAGATAAAAGATGAATTTAAATATTAAATTATGATTTTAAAAAAATGTGGATTTGTGTTTTTGGACAATTATTTATACGTGGAAATCGTTTCTAATAATTTATCATCTAATTGAGGTCAGCGACTGCATAGTTGTTGGCACTATTTTATTTATGAATCAGTGCGCCGACATGTGCGTGCTTGCGAGCCAGCCAGCCGTTCTCCTCACCAGTGCCATTAAAAATCTGCATCCTTCCGCAAATGAAAAGCTTGAAATTGACCAATGGCACAAAGTCGTTTCTATTTCATGAATATTCATCGGTTTGCAAAAGCTCGCACTGCCGCGCGTAAGCGCCGCGAAATGATGTACATTATATGAAGATCATTTTCTCTTTTTCTCAATCCTCTCTTTATTTCTCTCTCTCTCTCTCTCTCTCTCTCTCTCTCTCTCTCTCTCTCTCTCTCTCTCCCTCTCTCTCTCTCTCTCTCTCTCTCTCTTTCTGTTTTTTCTTTCACTCACACTCTCTTTTCTTCCAGAGGCCATGTCCGACCGGAAGTCCCATGTAGCAATCTTCCTGCCTCCGTCTATGGTCCTCTATGGAAACGAAACTAAAAAGTTGCCAGTAGTTATATGAATGACTTCTTGCCAGTAGTTATATGAATGACTTTTTGAGAAGAATGCATAGAAGAACATGAAGTATATTTGGAAAGGAATATGCCATCAGATGGGGAAGTCATCTGACTTGAAATGAAGAGACAGAAGATGCTGAGGATAATCCGCATTAGATGGCTGCTTTGAATTTATTCTCACGATGATGATGATGATGATGATTGAATATCTTTATTCTTCCTTACAAGATTTGTCCTTTTTTCTTCTATCGTGTTTCTATTTTAATTATATTTAGAAAATGTATTTATGTATTTTAAGCAGTATCTCATGTTTAATGCTTCTTGATTAAATATTGAGGTACTGCAATATGCCAGTATAATATATATATATATATATATATATATATATATATATATATATATACATATATATAGAGAGAGAGAGATTAAAAATAAATTAAAATGGTTTTAACAACGTTTTAGTGTGTTACAGATAATATTTTTAAACTATATTAATAATTTGTAAAAAAAAATCAACTCTTACCATTTGGAATCATTGTGTACGTATTCCTGTGTGGGTGTAAATGTGAGCAAGTTAAGTGTATGTGTAAGTGTGTATATTTTTTTCCATGTATGTATGTATGCATGTGTGTAAATGTGTGTGTGTGTGTGTGTGTGTGTGTGTGTGTGTGTGTGTGTGTGTGTGTGGATATGATTGTTATTAAATTTGTTGTTCATAGTGATTACCCAGAAATCCAGTAGAGGGGAACACTGCCAAAAATATATGCACGCAATAAACTTCCATGAAATGTCAATTCTTCACGAACCGACCGATCTTAATGACAAATAAACAATATTATTGATTGTTTTATTAATTAATCTCTAAAGTTTTTCTATTTTCAGCATTTCTATGTACTTTATTGTTTCTAAAAAACGAGTGATTTAAAAAAAATCATCAAGTCTCAATATCATGATTTTTTCTTTAGTGAAATTGGAGAAGGTTTTTCGGAGAGGTAAAAATGCTACTTTTGAAGAACAAAAAAAACATTTTTGAATTTTATATAATTTCTGAATAACATTGGTTTAATTTAATTTATTAATTAATTTAATTTAGTAATTAATTAATTAAATTTAATAATTAATTTAATTTAATAATAAATTCTCAATCTGATAGTTTTAAATTTGTTAAACTTTATACAGACTTAAAAATCTTAAATTCCTCGTAACTTGTTGACGATAAAATGGGAAGAAAAGAGAAAACAGTGATTTTCAAAATGGACAGAGAAAGGGATCATCAAGTTGAAATATAAGCATAAATTAAATTATAAACGTAATCGAAAATGTGATAAAAATGTGTACGTTAAATGAGCAGAGATGATATCAAAGAGAAATTGAGATTTATCACCACCCCCAAGGGCAGTGACATACCCCCCTCCTGAGAATTGTCAACTCCTACTTAAAAAATTTTGCAACTCCTTCTGCAGCGAGCTACTCGATTATAAATTAAATTAAACCATTCAAAATTTGAGAGACATGTTTACTTTCTTTAACATTATCAATTAAAATTAATTTTTATTTTTTGTCTGTTAACCTAAAACTCTTATCTTCTTGTTTCTTAACGAATTATGTGTCAAATTGATGCTCGAAATCTATCCGACAGTATCAGTCACTTTGGAACATCAACTTATCATCAGCTGCATGGAATTCTTGTAAATCTGAAAAAAGTATCAACCCTATTTATTCTTGTGGTTCTCCATGATTTGTTAAGAGTGCTGGCTTGGTTAAGTAAGTTGTTTCAGACAGCAAATGAATATCCTGCATCATCTGCACCTATAATCATAGATAGTTTATACTGGAAATTGCAACCTTGAAGAGAGAAAAAAGAATATATGTAGTAAACTAACTGTATATATGTAGTAAACTAACTGTATATATGTAGTAAACTAACTGTATATATGTAGTAAACTAGCTGTATATATGTAGTAAACTAACTGTATATATGTAGTAAACTAACTGTATATATGTAGTAAACTAACTGTATATATGTAGTAAACTAACTGTATATATGCAGTAAACTAGCTGTATATATGTAGTAAACTAACTGTATATATGTAATAAACTAACTGTATATATGTAATAAACTAACTGTATATATGTAGTAAACTAACTGTATATATGTAGTAAACTAACTGTATATATGTAGTAAACTAACTGTATATATGTAATAAACTAACTGTATATATGTAGTAAACTAACTGTATATATGTAGTAAACTAATTGTATATATGTAGTAAACTAACTGTATATATGTAGTAAACTAACTGTATATATGTAGTAAACTAACTGTATATATGTAGTAAACTAACTGTATATATGTAATAAACTAACTGTATATATGTAGTAAACTAACTGTATATATGTAGTAAACTAACTGTATATATGTAGTAAACTAACTGTATATATGTAGTAAGCTAGCTATATATATGTAGTATACTAACTGTATATATGTAGTAAGCTAGCTATATATATGTAGTAAGCTAGTTGTATATATGTATCAGTCCTAAAACACTTGGTGTAGAGGACTATAAACTATCATGAATGTATATGTGTAGTAAACTAACTGTATATATGTAGTAAGCTAGCTGTATATATGTATTAAGCTAGTTGTATTGTAGTAAACTAGCTGTATATATGTAGTAAACTAGCTGTATATATGTAGTAAACTAGTTGTATATATGTAGTAAGCTAGTTGTATATATATATATATATGTAGTAAGCTAGTTGTATTGTAGTAAACTAGTTGTATATATGTAGTAAACTAGCTGTATATATGTAGTAAGCTAGTTGTATATATGTAGTAAACTAGTTGTATATATGTAGTAAACTAGCTGTATTGTAGTAAACTAGTTGTATATATGAAGTAGACTAGCTGTATATATGTATGTAAAAAACTATAAACTATTTAAAAAATGTATATATGTATTAACCTAGCTGTTTATACGTATGCAGTAAAATAGCTGAATATATGTAGTAACCTAGCTTTAAGTACAGCAACAGTAGAAAGAAGTTTTAGAACTTTCAACAGAATTGCATGTGCACAACGCAGCACAACACAAGTTTTAAATAATTTCCACCAAAGCTGTTTTTTCATTTTTTCAACAGAATGCAGGTTGGTAAGTCTGATAGGCTGTTTACCTCCTCTCGCTTTTTCTTTTTAAATTTCCTATATTAGCTTAACCGCTGGTCTTGCTTGCCTGAATATTTGCAAACCTTGAAAGTGAAAATTAACTAACTTCCCGTCATTCAATCGAGCTGAACTTTGAAATATATACTCACTCCTTATGACAATGTATTTTATTGGAGTTTAAGAATTAAAAAATTGTCCTTTATGCATTGCTATACTATTCATCCGATTATAATAAAATTTTCACACAACCTTGAGAGTCAATAGAAAAAGGTTTTCCTGCAAAACAATTTAGATCGTTCACAAAAAGAGCGGGAGAACGGGCGAAAACGGGAACGGGAGAATGAGCGGGAACGGGAAAGCAAACAGGAACGGAAAAGCGACCGAGAGCAATAGAGCAAGCATGAAAGAGAAAGCGACCGGAAACGGGAAAGCAAGAGGTAGTGGGAAAAGCGACCGAAAACGGCAGAGCAAGCGGGGAAGGAAATGGGAGTGAGAGAGAAAAACGATAAAAATCTCTAAAAACCACGGACAACGCCGGAAACCCCGCCAGTAAATAAACCAAAATGTCGTTTTAAAGGAAAAATTTGAAATAAATGAAAAGCGGCGAATCTTGAAATTAGGGATGGACCGAAACTCGTCTCGGCTACTCGGACTCGGCCGATTTGGCGGTACTCGGCAAAACCTCGGACTCGGCAAAAAAGGAGTCGCCGAGGCCGAGTTTAGAAAAGTTTCCATCTACAATTCAGAATATTACATATATATGTTAATATTTAATATACATGAGTGTCTCTGTTTTGTGTTATATAAATAAATTTAAAACCATAATTGGAATGATAGAAATATTGTCCTATTATTACCTTCATATTTTACACCAAAGTTTCCACTAGAAGTTTCTCAGAAATCGAATATAGTTTTGGAATTTTATATTGTGAATGCCATAGTCAAAAGCAAGGAATGACACCGATTGGCGTAGGATATCCGTTCTTCTAGAACTTCAGCCATTGAAAGGTAGGCACACTGGAGAAGTGTTTTAGAATCATCTAAAATCTGACTAAAATCGATGATTGGAGATTGGAATATCCATGGGTCAAAGAAATGCGTTTTAGTCAGAAACAATGGCACCAGTACGAAATTAGCAACTCGTCTTGCAGAATTAGACGACTAGGATGCTACATTCACATGATTCAACTAGTGGTGGTAGAAGCATGTACATCTGTCTAGAAGCGAGCTATAATTAAAGTTTAGGTGAAATAAGATGAAAATTGAAATTTTAAAACCAAAAGTTCATTCAGTACGCGGTCCATTCAGCACTAGTATCCCTTATATATTATTTTATATACTCTTAAACTCGGACTCGGTGCTCGGACTTGGTGAAAAATGACCCCAAAAACTCGGTGCTCGGCATCGGCGCCAAATTTGCTGCTCGGTCCATCCCTACTTGAAATATAAGGAAATTGTGAAAACATCTGGTTTTTACGGCTTACTTGTTTATTTAATTATGTTTACCCATCACTAAACCTTAATTTTGTGCTATTGACATTAAGCGTCAAAAATATGGCAGAGGCGTAGCGAGGGGGCAGAGACGTCATTTCAGCAAAGCCTTAATAGGGAAACATGTTCTCAGGGTCAACCAAGATTTAACAAAAATTAAACTTTTTTAACCCTCTTTAAATTTTTGCTCCCAAAAAACTTGATGACTGGGGTGTGGGGTAGTCGGAACTACTTTTCCAAGTATTTTTAATAACTAGCTCACATCTTTACGGGGACCACTTCACCGTCATAGGGGCCAGTCTAATTCTAAAAGATGTCCGCTCAACCTCTGAAGCTAAACTTTACATTTCTCAGGCCATTTCGGAGCCCGATTTATATCTTTTTATGGCCCAAAACTACGTCAAGGGGCCTACTTAAAAGTCAGCCATGAACCCTCCCCAATTGACGTCCCTGCGCCATAGCAGTCTTGGTTAGAATACTGCTCGGACAGGGCCTTGATTTTAGGGCTTTCAAAAAAGCCAAGCATAGAGATTTTAGGCCTGTAAAAACTAACCCACCCGGGTCTGAAATTTTAGCCTTTTAAACAAACTGGGCCGCAAAAAATCGGCCCATGCATGCTTAGATCCGCCACGGTATATATATAATAATATATATCTTATTAGCATAGCAGTATGCGCATCGATGAAACAACAAAAAACTAATTACATTCAATACCTCATGTGGGGTTAATGAAGAAATTTGCAACAAAATTTGTAAATAAGAAATGAGAAGAGAATAGAAGCAGATAAATAATTTTGACAGTTTTCATCTATGACGGGGGCACGAAACTCGTATTAATATTATATATCTTTACATTTATTATATATATAATATGTATATATATATATATATATATATATATATATATATATATATATATATATATATATATATATATATATATATATATATATATATATATATATATATATATAATATTTTATTATCAAGTAGGTAATGATGTGTCAATTGAAAAACATTGATTATCAAGAAGATCGATTAATTGAATAATGAATATTTTTATATACATGCACTTCAATTTCTGGCTGTTTTATGTAACCCTGTCATCAATACCACGCTATAATTAATCCCTCTAGTTACTCCAGTAGTAACTCGTTATCACGTTATGCGACCGATGGGAACTTTTGGTGAGAGATGAAGTTGGTAAGTTGACGAGGTAATGAAAATTGGATATAAAGCAGATCAGATTCTTTTTAGCAATCACGCATGTTGAGTTGTGATAACTGTTAACCGATGCCACAAAGGAGTAGGAGGGACCTCTTTGACCATCTCAAAAATAATGTCGCCGCCGCTTGTAACCGAAGCACGTGAAGCAAATAACTAAATTTTATTTTAACAAAGTTTATTTTGTAACTAAACTAAAATACGAAATAAAACAAAAAGTAGTGGCGTTACACAAGGTCGGACAGACAGACAGACAGACAGACATGCAGACGGTCATAATTTTATGTCATATCGTTAAAAAAGAATTTTCCACAAAAATGGCGCTTTTTCTGTCTCGTTATTGATGAAAATAATTTTTTCCTGCATCTTCGTGCCAGTCGAATAATTAACACTGAACTTTTGACCCAGATGAGGGAGCAACCAATATTAGCTTAGGATAGGAACGCATTTTTATATCTTAGTCGATGAGTCTTATCGTGTTTCCACCACGACGGCTGGAAAGGGTCTTAAAAAATGTTGAATAGGGAAGAAGGTTATCGCATACATGCAATGCAGTCTCTGTTGGTTTCTTTTACTCGTAGAATAATGAATTAAGGTTGTCTCTCATATTTTGTAAACAAAATATTCATTTTTCTACTGTTGATAAAAACTTGACTGCAAGTTATAATTATAAACGACTGTACAACATTGAAATGATAAATGCCAGTTTTCGTTGTCTCGATAAACTTAGACAACAAATGCGTGCATTCTATTTTTCAGCTACGTTGCTGACTGACAATGCCATTCTGTGCGATGTCATTTGTTTAAGAGCTGCCGTAAGGGAAATAACCAATTAAGAAGGAAAAGCTCCGAAGGCGAGGGCGACGATTCACTCTGTTACGCTCAGTTTTTATGGAAAGGTCAAGTTGTCGTCCGGTTTAACTGAGGGATAAATGCCACTTTGCACGCCATTTCGAATTTATGAATGGAGCGTTTCTGTCTGTCTTGCATGCATGCCGGGGAACATGCATGCCGGGGAACATGCATGCCGGGGAACATGCATGTCAGAAAGCATTTCATAAATTCGTCCGATTCAGAAGAAAAAACATTTTTTTCACGTTTGCGTACTTGTTTATGCGACGAAACGACAAGCAAACAAGCCCTTCAGAAGTCTGTTTTAAAGTAAATGATTTAAACGGTGCAAGATTTTAAAAATTTAATGCGGTTTAAAAATAACAGAACCGAAAAACGCTGTGTTTGTAAGTTGTAAACCTTTTTATTATGGATTTGTTTTTCTTTAAATAGATCAAGTAATTTTTTAAATTAAAAAGTAAATTAACTGGTTAATGAAAACCACATTTTTAATGATAAATGATCTAATTAAATTATCGAGTACTCAATCATTTTTTAAATGCCCGTTTTAAGCGCGTTATATTTTTAAAATGCTTAACTTAACAGTTTTCCTCAAGAAGCAAATGATTTTCCCGGAGGGGGCAGGACTTGACCCTGACGGGGCATCTGGTCCGTTGTCTCCCCGAATTTTATGTTTATGCATAATTCTATTAAGAGAAAATAAACTTTTGTTGGCTCATCGGATACTTTGGAGTTAGTGAATCAGTTACGTCGATAGCCTATCTCGTCCTATCTCTATTACGCTCGCGCTCGGCAAAAGCCAAAGTCCACAAAATGAATCAAAAAAGCATAAATAAATAAAAATTTGAATCTGCTTAGAAACAAAATAACAAGACAACCAAACGAGACGTGGTCGGCTTGCAATGAAGGTGTAATTTATTTGGCGCGATAACCTTCCAATCTATATTTAATAAATATTAAGTAGACTGGCGCGCATGTCTTGACGTCCTTTTTGGCAGGCTCGCTCGTCTGTAATTGCATCAATTTCCATAATTTTGGATCGCCGACATATAAACTTGTCCGACTACATACCACGTGATTTTGATGGCTTCTTGTGTTCATAAGTCAGTCACTTCATTTCACGCACCAGACTATAAAATCAGTCTCAATTTAGCCCGCCAGGTTATTACTGATTCGTTAGCGCGGCAGTCATTCAGACAACCCTGTAGGTCAAAATAACGACTAATTTATCTCCAATATCTAGAATAAATAATTAACACGTCTAAAGTTGCTTTACTGCAGACAAGGCGTTAGAGACCGATTGAATGTCATCCATCAATGTCACGATTGGAACAAAAAAATTTTTTTCCCTAATTTCACACTCTTAATCGATCGAGACATGTCTTGAAAAACAAGATTTTTTCTTGAAAACGTCACCACAATATGGCCATCCCATTTCCAGTTGTATTCGTTGTCAGCACGCTTCGAGCGAGGTAATAAGAAGCAAGAGATCATTAAAGGCAGGCCTATCTAATTTCACCAATCGAGAGTAATTACAGAACGATCGATGCCTGTTGAATGTCTCCTCGAACGAACACGACACATACAAGTCCGAACGTAACAATCTCGACGCATACACTTGGCACCACACCGCTCGACAGAAGAGAAATAATACGCATTGGAATAAATATATGGAAGAGGCAAGATTAAAGTAATTGATTGCCTGTGTTCGTGACGTTATATGCCCGGGTGCCGCATCGCGTGTTAATTGGTTGCCAAAACGTGGTTTAGCAACGGAGAGGCATATGCTACTCAAAATGTATAAAAAATGCGTCGACAAATTAACGCTGTGGAACGGCGCGATAAACTTCAAAATATGGCAGC
This sequence comes from Erpobdella octoculata, assembly GCA_963978895.1. NCBI lineage: Eukaryota > Metazoa > Annelida > Clitellata > Hirudinida > Erpobdellidae > Erpobdella > Erpobdella octoculata. The sequence continues at coordinate 7,784,946 of OZ022246.1, forward strand.
TTCGACTGCACCAAATCTGTGTATTACGTCTATCTTGAAAGTTTTCATTGTTTGTCATTCACAGGTCCAACGACAATCCTACCAAACCACTTAAAAAACCTACAGTACATAAAGCAGCCCTCACTTGAAAATATTGAAAAAGAGACAGCTCCAAATAAGCATTTCCCTTAAAATGATCCAACCTACCAAATCAGCTCAGCATTCTTATCAGACAAACGCTGAACAAAGAACTGGTTTAAAAATAATTTATACCAAATAAAACAGTTCTGACGCGCCCACACAAAAGGTGTTTGTTGCATCAATATCACAAGAACACACTACAAATCTAGGAAATTTATTTTTGTCTTCGACACTTCAAATTCCACAAGACTCTGCATATCTAAAAAATAAAAACAAAACCGCCATGCATAAACAACCCTCAAACGTACGACATTCTAAGTTAAAAGCATTGTTGCCTCATAAACCTCCCATGGTCCACATCCACAGTAATTTATTATACATGATAAACAGCTCAAGAAATTGAAAACATTTCAATATTATTTTATTAATAGTATATACAAAAATATATTTACACGTCCGACGTTCTCAATTAACGACAACCATTAAGAAACTCTAACAAATTTTTTCAGACCCAGAGGTCCAGTTTAAGAGAAAAACTTAGTAAATATACAAACAACAAAATGATTGACAAGAATTATTTTAAGCCTCCATGTTCTTCCAAAACGCTATATTTATAAGAAGGACAATTGTTTCTGAGAGATTCATTAACAAACTTTCCTTCCGAAGGCCTTCTTCTCCCGCACAGGGTAGACTCGGACAGCGACAGCAGCCCCGATACCCCCGTGTCCATATCCTCTACGTCATTGTTATTATCAAGTTTCTTAATGTTTGCTTCATCAGTATCTTCCATCTCATCAGCACTTTTTAATGACCGATTGTGAAGAACTTTATTCAAATTGTGTGACATTTTGTCATCTTTTAGAGTCGAATTTTTAAAACCCATTTGAGAATCTGTAGAACATTTCTTTGAGGAAATACGATTCAAGATGTCGCCATTTATTTCGAATGTGTCATCACACTTGTGAATGCCATAATCGTCACTGCATAATGAGAAAACTTCCAACGAATCAATATCCAGATCAGGGGTAGTATTCAACAGGGATCTCCCAGTCGTTTTCAAAGGACTCAAACAACCGAGAACCTCATTAAGTAAGTTATGACCTCCAGAATACTTTATAACTTCACCTTCACCAGTACCATCTAACTTCGTCAGCTCACAGTCATAATCCTCAGCTTCTAAATTGATGTTATATAACTGATTTGTCACCGGAACTATAGAAGAAACAATGTCAGGAGGAGAATAGTAGTTGGATATGAAAGCCTCACTGTTGCCAGCCAGAGCCGCTTGCCTGCGTGTAGTTCTCAATGGAAAGTTCGTGTAACTTCCAGCACCGGATCGATCGGGAGAAGGTGTTCGATTTGAAACTTTTGATTTTTTATCGACGTCACTCTGACTCTTTGAAGCGACAGGTACGCTGCTTTTCGCATTAGAAAAGTCAAACTTACAATAACAATGATCACGGTAAGGATAATAATTCAGAGCATTGGCAGAGACGGGCGTGTCTTCAATGACTGAAGCAGTAGAAGGAGACGAAACAACCCCAGCATCATCGAGGTATGACGTATCATCAGCTTTTACACGGTCAATAACTAAAGGCCCTTCAGCCATTTTAGCTTTCAAAAGTTTGTGATCTTCGTAGGTCTGCGTACGAGCGCATGAGTTCTCGAACGACAATCTCGGCTTCTTGCCTTGACATTCTTTTTGAATTTTGGCTCTTTTCCTATCTCGCTTATCATCTTCACTGAAATCATCATCAACAACACTCCAGTCATACTTGGAACTAACTTTTCTTTTTCTACCTCTCCTGGTAACATACTGCGAGGCTGGAGTTGGCTTTGCTGGAACAGAAGTTTTTGGTGCTAAAGGTGGTGGCGAAGGAGGACTTGGGGTAGCAACAGTTTTATTGAAGTAACTCTGTTCAACACTTTCTTTCTCTGGAATATCCACATCCATCAATTCTGGGTGGATTTTTTTCATGTGTGCATTCAGAGATGACCTAATTAATACAAACATGAATATATTAATTATTACCACAATAGTTCAATTAATAATTAAAATTAATATACTTCCATATTCACTAATTTAATAAATTTGTTTTTACTCAGTCAAAAAACTCACAATTATTTCAAAATCTACACATAAAGAACAAAAGACTGACTTGGAATGACATCTGTACTCGCATTCCGAACAACTCGCAGGAGTTTTCTCAAACATTTCCGAGTGATCGGCCTGCTGGTGGGCCCGAAGTTCAGAATTCTCCAGAAACTCTTTGTCGCAATTCTGACACGAGAAGACATTCGTACGAGCGTGGTGAGCCATGTGAGCTCGCAACTGCTGGAAGTAATCAAAACTTTTGTTGCACTCTGTGCACGCGTGGTTCTTCCCGCCGTGTTTTTGAGTCATGTGAAGTCTAGATGGAAATAAAAAAGAGCCGCTGTCAATAAGATGACAAACAAAGATATAATAACAAGCGATTTAAAATAAACACAGATATAAAATTACTTTAAGAAAGATTTTGACGTTGTGGCATATGAACACTTTTCACACGATATTTCTTGTGCATGCACTTCCTTAGCGTGCCACTCGTACGATTTCTCGCTACGGAACTGATTGTTGCATTGAGGACACTCGATGAGCGTGTAAGGAATCAAATCGTGTACGCGACACACGTGGTCCGCATAGGAATCAAAATTCTTAAACTCGCTGATGCACTTGGGACACTTCAGAGTTTTTCGTTTTGCCAACAACCTGTAGAAAGAAAATTCGACTTAAGACAAACTGACATTTCGAGCTTACCAAATTGAAGATGAAGTAAAAAATATAACTGCCAGAAAAATAACTTCAGCATGCCTAATTGCATAAGATTTTGAGCATATTTGGTTTTATCATTCAATTATAGTAATTATATTTAATATAAAAAGCACAACACTTTGAAATTTTTTAAGGCTAATACTTTTAAATCAATTCATTAAATGATATTAATTCAGTTGAATTAATCATGTTAAAATAACAAATGAACCACCTTTTATCCTTTCGATCCTTTTCCTTACAAGCATCAATGTGTTTCTGAACCTATTGTAATAAGAAGGCATTTTATACAATGTTACAATTCTTTCTCATCATTAAAATAAATAAACAACTAAACAAATAAACTAACTAAATAAATCTATATATATATATATTGTTTGTCTTCTATACAAATCCAACCCGCTGGACAAATTTTAACGAAATTTGGCATGGAGGTAGATCTCAAAGAGGATAGCATAGTTTTAAATATTTTTTCACAACCAAAAGGCTTTTCATCCCAAAAGTGCCTATGTACGAATGTAAAAGGTTATTGTCTAAAAAAATCTAAATTTAGTTTTCGTAACAAAGTTGTAAGAAAGTTTCAAGTAATTTTTAACAAATCTATTTCACATTTTATGAGCAAACAGAAATAAGAATGGAGAGGAATGAAAGGAAGCAGAAGAGCGAATGGGATAGCAAGCGGGAAGGAAACGGGAGCGAGAAAAACCTCTAAAAACCCCCCAATTAATAAATAAATAAATAAATGAACAAGTAAATAAATAAATAAACAACTAAATAAATAAATAAACAACTAAATAAATGAACAACTAAATAAATACAAATAATTCATATGAACCTGGTCCCAGGTATAAAAGACATTCTGACATATCTTGCATTTGTACCTGTCTTGGTTGTGAAATTCAAAATGTGCAGCAAGCAGATGTTCATTTTCAAATGCTCTTCCGCAGTAATAGCAAGAATTCGGTTTTCGAGACATGCTTATCTGATGTGCCGATTTTATATGATTGAGAAGATCAAACCATCGATTATAAGTAACTGCGAAGTTACACTCCGGGCATCGGTACTCTGACTTTGATCCAGCTGAATCATCATCATCGTCGTTGTCTGAGGCTTGATATGTTTCTTCGAGAGAGTGGATTATGAAATGCATTTGAGCTGATTTTTTGGAATCAAAACACAGGCCACAATTGAGTGTAGTGCATCTATAAATGATTTTAAAAACATTTAAAACAGAATGTTTTAAAACATGATATAAATGATCAAAACACATCAAGCGTTCGTAAGACTACCTGAGCACTTCCTCTCCTGTTGGCATGTACTTGAACGTTTTAATTTTTTTTGAAAATGCCTTGTTGGTGAGATAAGCGTTGTTGTTGCGACAAAACGATTTCCATTCCACTCTAATCGACTTAATGGTTGGAGCACTTTCTTCAAATTCCATCTCATCACTTCTGTCGACATCTGTGTCAACTTCGGCACAATCGCCGATAAGCTGCCAAACTCTATCCTCGTCTTTCGTGAGAAGATTCTCGACGGCCCCAACATCCGAACTATGCTTAATGACATCCTCTTTGGGTAGAATTTTTGATGTTAATTTCTCAGAATCGAGAGCACTAGAATCTTGTGAACAATTGAACCGGTCGGGTTTTCTTTTTTTGCTCTTAAACGCAAACGCTTTAGGTCTGAAACTTTTGTTTTCTGATTCAAATTTAGCAAAAAGTCCTTGTCTTTCTAACTGGACTTTTTTGGCATTATCATCATGAAAAACAACTTCTTGACGGAGAGATTTGAAATAAAGTGGCTGCAAATTATCTTGCTTGAATGGACTGCCGTTAGTTGATTCCTTACTTGAATTGACGACAAGGGGTCTTATGTAATTCACTCCACTGGAGAGCACATCCGATTTCAAAGGATTAGGCTTGTCAACAGCAGAAGATGAGTTTATTTCCTGAGAAGTTGCAATGTTCTTACTCGGTTCAGAAACTTCAACCAACTTTTTAGACGGGATAACCTCTTCAGGAAGATTTGATGGTTTTAGAATGAGTGACGGCTTGTGAGATATATCTGTAGACATAGCGGGTAGGTGCGGATAGATTCCCTGAATGAAAGGAACACTTGGATTTAGCTGGATGTGACTTTGTGGAAACATTGGTGGTCCCAAGAACTGAGGAAATACCTGGATATTTAAAGCAGAAGGAATCATAATATTTTGAGGCATGAAAACAGTCATATTTGGTGGATTTGCTGGAACAAAAAGTGATGAGACGTTGTTTATATTCGTTTCCTGTTGACCTGTCCCATCTGTTTGACATGATCTCTCTGCTACTTGTCTTCCAAACCCAACAACTGTTGTTGACTTTAAGAATACCTTGCTCTTATCGCATTCACATTCTTTTCGCGTCCAACCACAATCCCTGCATAATGTCTCCGAGAAGTCTTCAAAAAAGTCAACAACGGCTCTTTGTAACGACTGAAAAACCTTGCAACATGGCCATATCATAACAAATGCCAACAGTGTTGACAGCGGCAAATAAGTTGTCACGCATTTTTCAGGAACTGTGGTGGTTACGCTGATAAGCGGTTTGACCGTAAATTTTTCCAACAAATCTTGAAGGATCCACTGTGCATCCTGTTTCACTCCATCAGAAAACAAACTGATGATAGAAGACAGTTTGACATATTTGTTTTCAAATGAATTTAGTCTCAATAGCTGAATGGGCAGAGGGTTTTCTTTGCAAAAAACTTTCTTTGAAGAAGGGTCTATTATTACAAATGGAATATTCAATGCACCTGGCCATTCCAGTGTATAAGATATCATGCTGAAATATAAAAAACTGGTGTCAATAATTTATTATACTACAATGAATGTGGTGTTGATAATCATTCATTATACTGTGTGGAAAATTCAGTATACTACAATGATTGCAGTGTTAATAATTCAGTATACTACAATGAATATAGAAATTTACTGAATGTATTCATAATATAAAATCCAGAATCAAAATGTAAATGTAGACAAATAATGTCTGCTTAAAACGCTTCATTATCACACAAAAGGCCTTTCAAACCCGTATAACATTTTCCATTCAATTTCAAATGTATTGTAAATTCTTAATTACCAACCTTAAAATCTTTTTTGAGTTAATAATCAGTATTATTAAAATATTGTTTTTATTTAACAATATTAGTTAACAAACAGTTCTTCTGGTTATCTATTCCTCGTGGTATTTAGATCATGTCATGCAACAAAATTCTTTTGTGATTATGAGTATGATGATGCAATCATGTTATGGAAATACTAATTTAGTATTTTTTAGGCTATGAAAACATTAATTCACAAGATTAGGCTAAGTTGAATTCATCATTTTTGAGTAAAATATCTTATGACACCATCCATTTCTATAAATTTATTCGTGTCATATGTAAAAGCAAACTGATCTGTTAACTACTCAGCCATAAATAAACGTGACTCCCATACCTTCAATAATTATTCTTATGTTTTTATGAGACCACAAAGAGATCAGCTTCATAATCATTTATTTCTCAACAAAAAGATCGAAACTTAAAAATACAACTTTCGACCCGTTATATACAAATCGGCATATCAAATGTAAATCAAAATCACACGTGCCTTTCTCATAAAACTGAGCAACTCGATGATAAAAATATGGTGGCGCCAGCTTAGAGTGGACCGGATATCTAATATGGCGGCAAAATGAGACAAAGAATCCCAACCTGCGACGCGTATAATTTATCGGACCAATCGAAGATAAACATGAAGTCCAATATCGAAGATCGCAATTTTATTATCGCTTGTAAAATATGCGCATGTCCATGTTTCGATATAAAAACATAAGCACCGCAGATTGCAGTCATTCAGCCAAAGATTACAAAGCTAAACAAATTTTTAAATTCAATTTTTAACTTAATGAACTTTAATAAATAAAAATTATAATAAAATGTATTTATTGTTTTATTTTAAAATAATTAATTTTACTTCAATTTGTGTACTTTTTCCAACGACATCGATATCGGCGGACATAACAAACAGGTAGCCCTAATCACCTGACCAAATGCTTAGCTAAACAAATATTTGCAGGTCATTAATAGGCTGCGCAAGTGTGAAGCATTAAAGTCTTCGGACATTAAAGTCTTCATGCAGCCGGAAGAAAAGTGTAGAGGGTAGTTGTAGGGAGGGGCGTCATTTAAGAGAGCAGGAGAAAATAGCTACGAAGTTCGAAACAAATTTGGGAAAATTATCTACGACTACCACTCCGGTTATCAGGAAAAAAAGTTGTATTGGGAAAAAATGGATGACAACCCCTCCCCTCCGTTCATCAGCTATTTTTTAGAGAAATAATGTAGAGATTTGAAGTAGGCCTATAGATGTATATATTTGTACAATGTAGGCACTGCTTTAGGTTAACCGAGTTTTTTAACTTTTTACGATAAGATGCGAAATAAAATACCGTTTTTTTTTTACAATGCTTCGAAACCTCCTCAATGATAACTACCTCCTTGCATCTTACACCACCCACCCAAGCTTAACAACATTGTTAAAACTGAACAATGAAACAGTTTTTGCATGTCTGAAATAAGTAAAATAAACTGTTTTGAAACAGTGAAACAATATGAGCATTTATCATTGCAAACTAATCAATATAATAACTGATTCCATTTGAGAATTTTATTGAAAAATAATTGATCAGATCAATTTTATGAATTTGTGGGATCAAGAATGCAGTAGAAGAAAAACAAATATAATAATGTTGGTGATAAAATAATTTTATAGTACAAAAAAGAAGTGTTCTTTTAATGAGGGTAGCATGATTTTTTTTATACAAAAAAAACTTTAAAAAAATCGACTGAAACAAAACAAAAACGACATCTTCCAAAATTCAATTCAACTAGATTTTAAAACAAAACACCACAAACCAAATAAATATTTCTTATAAATAAAAAGCATTTTTAATAACAAAACAGTAGAAAACATTAAAAAGATATACACATGCACACTTAAGGCACTTACAAATACAACTGTCACAAATGAAAGAAGTAAGAAAAACTGATGGAAAGTTTTGTAGTGAACACAGTTAAAGACAATTTGAAGAACCGATATTATGTCCTCGACAATGTATAAAAAGATATTCAATTCAATGATTTTTTGGAAACTAACAAAACTGTACAAAAAGGATTTTTGTCATGACATGGAAAATTAATACTAAATAAGTCAAAATATAAAGGCACAGCAGAAGCCTGTGAATCACTTCTGGTTAAATTTGCTGAAAGATTTGAGTCTGTTTCTCTTCATGAATGCTTTATCCTGAAGGTATTGGCAGGCCATAAGGAACTGAACGAGCGTGAATTTGTACACTCCAGCACTGAAAAATTCAGCCAGAAACTTTGATAAAAACTTTACTTGAATGTAAAGGTCTTCGAAAATGGTTGGATCTTTTAAATTGCAAATGAAGATGATAAGTGCATCAACAACATCGTCACTACACAGCTTCAATTGCTTCATCCAAACTTCTTTGTAGATTTTTTCCACTTGTTCAGAAATGTTTTTCAAGCACTTCAACAAATGCTGGGTTTTCACCACCGGGGTTTTTGCACTGAGAGCATCGTTTATATTCTCGTAAGCTTTCGCAAACCTGTTTAAAATCCACGGCTTCAGCTGAATGGTCGAAGAACATTTATTATTCGGAGGAATAAAAGCTGTACACGAGATGCGGGTTCGGCAGGCAGCTCTTAGATGAAGGTCTGCTTCATTTAAACTATTATAAGAAAGCTCCTGACTGTCAATAAAAGATCCCTCGTTTGATGAACTTAATGCCTGATTAGATGGATAACGAATTTTATCAACATTAACTTCTAAATTTAATTCCTCGCTCGAATTTCCCAAGCTACTAAGATCTTGATTCAACAGCAACTGTGACACGGGTGAATCTGACAATTCTAGATCTTCAACTGTAAATAATTCAATTGATTTCATGAGAACTTTGGTAGAGACTGAATATTCTGTTCTGTACAGCTCCAACAAGCCATCCATCGTTTTTTCATAAAAATAGTTTTCATAAATTATCCAAATTTTTCTAAAATTACCCTCATTATAAGTCTCACCGATCTCATTTTGGATTTGTTTGCATAAATATTGGAAATGATCCGTAGTGAGGTCGTTCAATTTTGCAATTGTTTTAGAAACAAACTTAGGATCGGAGTTGCAGACAAATACATATCCTGAAGAAATTGAGCTACCTTGATGAAATGACAAATTTGTCGCAGGTTTGAAACAAGCTTTTAAAGGCACTTTTTCAGATCGAACGGATGACAACGAACCAATTGCCGTACTAATGGCCAAATTATCAGCATAACGACGCGACCGTGAAAGGTCCACATGACTAAAACATTTTTTCAAGTCCCTGAAAATAACGTGAGTACTGAATGGTTTTTCTAGAGACCCGTTGCTGACTTGAGGTCCGGAAATGGAAGCTCTTTTGGCTTGAGATCCGTGCAAACGTCGGATGTTATATTCATGCAGGGTAGACTCGATCATTGTACAAACTCTATTGGTCATCATGAAGCACTCTTTTGTAATGTGATGGTTTTGGTTTGAGAACAGATTTGCAACTCGTTGTGGTAAGGATTCCCACGACTTGTTATGCAAAGATTCTCCAATGATGTTCGATAAGCCTACGAGACTCTTTGTGTTCAGTTCAACTCCATAGCTCTCGAATCCTTGCTGCAATTCATCGGAAACGTTTTTCATGGTTTCTATAATACTTCTGAGCATCATTTTTTTATCTATCAGCCCTCTGATTTGATCTCTCATTTTGTTTTCTGTTTCTGTAACTTTTAAGTATAATTCCCCATTCACCGGAGAACTGGAATACAACCATGAGAAGCGAGATTTTAATTTTGACTGGGATAATTTTTGTAATGCAAGATTAATATTGTCGGCATTGTAGGCGACTTTGAAATCATCTTTGAACTCTCCACTAGAACTTGCAGAGATAAAATGTCCAGGCAAATGTTTCTCAACATCTAATTTGAAATCTCGTTCCAAGACACTCACGAGCGTATCATTCAAGTAGGAATGCCTCTTTGAACTAATCAACTCTGAAAGAAGTTTGTGCCTTTCAGATTTCTTTCTTTTTTTGAGATTCTGCAGCATTTCAGTCTTAAAAAGAATTTGTTCATCCAAAGAAATCAAAGTTCGATCGTATTCAAATTGAATCTTCTTGACCGACTCTAAATTTTCGAAAGTCAATTTAATATTCGGTAAGACGTTGACATGGAGTAACTCTATCAGGGACTTGTAAAAATGTCGTTCAGATATTTTGTTAGCTCTAAATGAAGACAACAGATGGGGAACTGTGTCATAGACTTCATCCAATCCATTCAGATGATCTATACAATCTTCATTGAGCCTAACCAAATCATCTGGATATTCGCTGTCATCCAAACTGAGATCTTCATTATAGCTCTCCTGTTCTAGTTCAGGTGAAACCTTAATAGCACTCCAATAAACAGCTTGAGACCTGCAATCGATACTTAACGTTTCCATTATTAATATCTTAAACCATATTGCAGGCTCCAGGAACTCGTGGGAGATATCACCAGCATCGTCTAAATAAAACAAAAGTAATGAAATTACACATGCCATTAAAATATTAATAAATTAAATGTATTTTTAAATTATTTAAATAAAATAAGTTACCTGAAAAAGTTACTCCAGATATTGCTGGATAAATATTATCTTTGAGAATAACATTAGAGATTTCCAAAGAATCATTATCCGTGTGAAGAACCAATTTCATTATTTGAGAAAAATCATGCAATTGAATTTTAACAAACTCTCAATCTTGTTGCACCTGTTGTAATATGAAATGTATGCCATTAAGTTTTTAGATAAACAATCTAATGAACAGCATTTTAATCAGCAAGTATAATTATTTTATATTACATGTAAACTTGTGAAACTTTTCTTAATTCACACATTTTAAAATATTCCCTTTTGTGTCACTTGTAAATATACAATAAATAAAAACAAAAAAGATTGCTTGTTTAAGGATACAATATTATTCGCCATTATATTTTAAATATTCAAGCTAATAATTGATTAATGACCAAATGTGAACATCATTAAAGTAGATCAACCAGAAACATTTCATTCATTATATACAATAAATAAAAACAAAAAAGATTGCTTGTTTAAGGATACAATATTATTCGCCATTATATTTTAAATATTCAAGCTAATAATTGATTAATGACCAAATGTGAACATCATTAAAGTAGATCAACCAGAAACATTTCATTCATTAATGATACGATCAGTTCCACTCTGTAACATGTGATGCAGGGCTAATGACCAGTTCAACTTTATTTATATTAGATATCAATAATGTCCAGCTAGAACATAACAAGCAGGTTGCTCATTTAGAAGAAAATGAAATAAGAAATGTTTGCATATAAAATAAAAAATATACAAAAATAAGTGCATCACTGTAGCAGTAATATGTGTAAATTATAAAACCGAACTACAATTCACCATCTTATAAATGCTTTGTGGGGGAAAATATAACATTCCAAAATGAAATGGAGTTAATGATAATCAACTTTAGGCCACTATCATGCTCCTTACCAGAAAGGTAATGCAGCAACTTAGAAGCTGTTTAAAAGTAAGGTAGTAAGTACACCTATCCCTCGGGATACACTGTACGACACTGTACGTGTGTTTCAGAAAAGTAATTTTCTAAACAGAGAAACGTCATCTGTGAGTAACTTTTAATTAATTAATTTCACATAATTGAGCAAGCTTGCATAAATGACAATCTTTAACGGCTACTTCCCGCAAAATGCTGGCAATGAAATAAAATTTTCATTTATAATAATTATTATACTCATTCAATAGCTTATCAGAATGAAGTTATTTAAGAAAAAGTATTAAAAAATAACAATATTGATATTTCCAGAGAATTCTACAAAAATGTCATTGGCTGACTGTACAAGTGTACAAGCAATATAAATACAAATTTAATTAGCAAGTATTTTAGTAAAAACTGTATAGATTGATGTTATACTCTAAAATAATTTTAATTTTAACTGATAATTTAATTATCAAACTCCTGATTTTTATTGTTTCATCATTCACACTCTCCATTTACAACCATGATGCATGCATTATATATAGCAATGGTGATTGTTGTTATAAAACTGTTTAGCAATTAAGTCTGCTGTAATTTCTAATGCATTCATTTAAAATCAAGTTTAAATTTTTTGGCAAATCTTCCAACCCATTCTCTTCTTTAATAACTCAAAACATATAAATATTTATTGCAAGTCTACTTCTGCATCAAACAGTTAACTCACATGAAAAGTAACAAAAATAAAGCCCGAGTTTCATTGTTTTGGAGATGTTTTTATATTTCAGCATTACTATCAGCTGTTCTGTGTCATTGTAAAGAAAACCTTAAAAGACTCAACAACTTCTAAGAGTAACCTCTTAAGGATGGTTATCTATTATCTAGTCAAGTTTAGAGTAAATAAGACAATGGTCTGCCGAAAACTCTAAATTTCACTGTTTCAATTCCCAAAAAAGTAAATAGTAATAACATATAGATGTATTTTTGATTAAAAACCCTATAATCACTTGGATCAAAGCAACTATAATTAAGACAGTTCATAATAGCCATTGAAGCTATTATAACGTTTTACATCAACACATTAATAATTATAATACCACGTCACTCAAATGAATTTTTCACACAATCATCAATTTTTCCAACAACAAAACTGACTACTGGACAAACTTTCAATAGCTTGTACTACACATAGTTATATATAAAACTTCATATGCTGGCAAGGAGAGGCAAGTCATGTTGTCTACTTATATTAGAATTCTACTTAGGTTAGGATTGAATAGCTTAAATGACAGGCAAAATGAGTACAAAGTAATTTATTTTCTGTGTATCAAGTATTGTTTGAGATAAACATAAGGCCCTGTCTTAATTTTTTGGTTAAAATAAGATGTATGTAGAATGAATAAACTTACCTAAAATAAAATTATGAATCAAATTTTAATTACTTTTAGTTTATACCTTATTTAAATTTTGTCTAATAAATATGAAAATTTAATAGAATGAATAGATGACAATTATACACACCAATCGATTGGATTAGATGTGGGTTAATTTTGACTTCTAAAATTTGTGTTGCTTATGCATACATACAAGAAACAGCAAAGTTAATATAAAAGATTTAAAAATCATCAGAAATACACCATACAGTTTTTCAAGATATAAAACCAGCTGGAGGTAAATAATTATGATGATTTATTCTTATTCATGCAAGGAGTGAATAATACAATTAAACAACTGTAATATTTTGATTATATTTTGATCATAAATTTAATATAAAAAATTTATGCTTACTTATCACAACTTTTATAATGATTCACTTACAACCATGTTAAAACCGTCAAAGTTGTAAAATCATTACTGTAAACTTATCATAACTTAAGTTTTAAAATTCATAAATAATTTAATTTTTAGCACCCACTTTGAATATTACACTCAGCTCAATACTCAGATAGTAACAGTAGTCATGTTACACATATTTTCCTAACTCCCCCCCCTTCTGGAAAACACAGCACCAAACACAAATTAAATATTAAAGAAGTAATTTTCTAGCTTCAATCTGGTTGAATCTTATAAGAACTGGTAGCATCGAAACTATAAAATATTTTATGTAGAAACAAATAATTCATAATTTATTTGTAATAAATAAATGACAAATATACAAATTATTTCTATCCATAAAAATTTAGCTAATTTGTAAAGAAAATAGAGTTACTTTTACAGCAGAATATCCAAAAAACAACAAATACAAACAGTAGTCACATTACAAGCCTTTCCCTAACACATGCAGGGAGATACAGCAGGGACATATGCAAATTTCTATTTTCTATCCACCTATTCTATGTCTCAGGCAGGAAAAGGGTGATTGTTTACATTACAGTAGTCACATTATGACTTATGATTTGTTATGATTATGATTTTTTTCTGGCAAAACCATATGAGTCACTGTCCTCCATAAAATAATGTAAACAAACTGCCACAAGCTCTATTACGGAATTCTAGATATATTGAATAACTAATAAATAGTTATATATATTTTTTTAATCTAATTATTTATTTATAATGTTTTTATTTTTTTTTTATTCTTGCGTTTTTTCATAATAAAAGCTGTTCACACACACAGCCTCTCATTATTAACGATGTTTTGAATGGCCTCAAGTTGCCTGGGCTAGAGCCAGCTAACCTTCCAGTCAGTATATCTAGGATTCCATGGCTCTATCTATCATTTTAAACTCCACCCACTCACTATAAATACCTGAGATTATAAGCAGAAGTCACTTAGTCACATGGCATACCTTTCTCTAACCCCTCCCCTATTGAAAGGAGAATACAGGGCCATATGCAAATAATTTGATAGTAAAATAATCTAAAGAAAGTACAATAAAAATTAAATAATTTTAAATATTCACAACAGTCTTACTACTAACTAATCGTGAATGAGCCAATAAAGCATAACTTTCATGCCAATCATGAGGTCACCCACAAACAGTTTTATGTGAATGTTTAATTTTTTTTAGAAAATGTAAAGCTTTAAAAGACTTCTGTGGAGTACTGTGGACATTATAAAAAAAAAACATGAAAATACTTCAATAATAGTATCAATAATGCTATATTCTCCATCAGAATCAAGGGTCAATTATTCATTTTTTAATAACAAAGACCGGCAACATCATCTCCAGTCAGCTGTCAATCAAATTGTGTTGCCATATTTTTTGTCAATACAACCTCTCTGATGGGATTACATGTGTACTAACTACTAATACTAAACAAACCTGACAGAACCCAGGAAAGTCACAATCCAAACAAATCGTCACATTAAAAAAATCAAAAATCTATAAACGCATAATAATGAAACATTACTATAGAAGTATAGATAAAATTATTGATTGTTTTGCCATGAATGATATGATAAGTAGGAGTCTCGAAAAAGCAATCTAATAATAAAGTTATGAGCAAAACTAGCTGGAAGTTGCTGCTTCTGGTGTAGAAGAAAATCATGTTTTCTCTTGCACAAATCAAGTCCATGGTTAGTTTTTGGTGGCAGAAGTTTATAAAGAACATGCTCCGGGTTAGAATTGTTAGATATTAGATAAGAAAGAGGGTAATCATGGAGAATAGGTGCAGAAATTATTTTCGGTGTTTTTAATTATTTTTCCGTAATAATAATTATATATTTGTAATCACAATAATAATTCCAATTTAATGATCCAAGCAGTTTATTAATTTTTGATAATAAAATTCTCTCGGAAAACTCACGAAACGCGCAAGAGAACAGCAACAAAAACTATGAATAGCGAAGTCAAACAGAAATGACTATTTATAGCACAGACAAGAAATATTTACAGCGCTTAAAAAAAATTATTAGCAAAAGTAACACGAAAAATAGTATTCATGCAGTCAAAATAACATCATTTACAGAAAAAATGTAAGTTTATTTAAGTCCGAACTGTTCTTCATAGAATGTTAAACGCGATAGTTTTCAATTAAGACACACAAATTAATTCATACTTTTTTTTAAAATAAGTAACTTTTTTTAAATTGTTTTATAAAAACTCGCACAATAAATTTATTTGACATTTCATTTCGCTTCACCTTTACTTAGTTCACTGTTAATGAACCTAGTTTTTCCTACTACCTTGCCGTTTTCTGTCATTAACTTCTTCTTTAACTATATTTTCAATAAATTATTTGGATCATCCGATTGGTAATTTTATTCTGTTTCTAATTATATTAATTTTATATTAAAAAAATAATTAAAAACACCAAAAATAATTTCTGCACCTATTCTCCATGATTACCAGAAAGAGATAAGAGACTCGTCAGTATCTAATCATTATAATATAAAAATCTAAAATCTAAAATATCTAAATCTATCTA
The DNA here is from genome assembly GCA_963978895.1 of Erpobdella octoculata. Lineage (NCBI taxonomy): Eukaryota > Metazoa > Annelida > Clitellata > Hirudinida > Erpobdellidae > Erpobdella > Erpobdella octoculata. Next base: position 7,800,891 of record OZ022246.1, read on the forward strand.
CAATTCTAAAATATATTTACTGAAAACAATAATAAAATACTGACCGATACTCTTTAATTTGAAAAGCTTTAAAAAACTTGAGAAAGACTTAATTGTTACTTCTAATAATTTATTAGAATCTAATAAAATAATTTAATAAACTAATAAAATAACCAATCACTAATTGGATGGGGTAACAAAATATTATGACAACAATAACAATAATGGAAAGGACGTTGCAGCAATTAATATAAAAGTGCGTAATACAAAAATTACATCAGATAAAAATTCACAAATAAATATTAAAATAAATTCATAGATATACTTACGATATCTATGAATAAACTATAAATTGCTAAAATTATTAAAACAAACTATACATTATTAAAACTATTAAATAAACTTGAAATTATTAAAATAAACTATAATTAAAATTCTTAAAATAAATAAACAACTTTGTCATAGCGGCAATTTTTCAGACGGGACTGGTGGTTTGTAACTGGATATCCTGTATCAATCAATCAATCAATCGGAATCATTTATATAGCTCTATTTACTTTGCGTTCAATACTGCACTGCCATGGCAAAAGGAAGCAAGTTCACTTTTAACAGAAAATTAGATTAATTGCTTGTTCAAAAGTAGAAAGCAAGACTTACATTATGGTATAAACAAATTGGTTTTACTCTGCATAGTTTCTGAGTATAACCCATGACAAGAGGAATCATGTCCCAGAACTGCTGGTAAAACCTAGATTTGTTTTACGTTTATTACGAAATCACGTCTTGGGGACTTGCTTCCTTTTGCCTTGGTAGGACAGAATAGCGCTCGGGCATGAACTGATCAAGCAGAAATGTTTTAAGTCCACGACGGAAAAGAGTGAGTGAAGTAGAGTTAGTAAGAGATGTAGAAAGAGAGTTCCAGAGAAAAAGACCAGAGAAGAAAAAGAGCGTTTAGCAAAAGAATGCTTAACAGTAAAGACACGGAAGTAATTAAGAGAGGAAAATCAAAAATCAGACTTAGGAGGATTTTGTATTAAGTTAGTTAAGTAGAGTGGAGAAGGGCAATTTTTAATCTTGAACATTAGTAAGCAAATTTTAGAAATTTATATTTAAGAGGGGGCCAATGGAGAAGAACAAGAGATGGAGAGATATGAGAAAAGTAAGAGGTGCGATAAACTAAGCGTGCGGCAGAATTGAAGGCTTTAGAAAGAGGTTGAAGGGTAGTGACAGAGAAACCATAATAGAAAGAATTTCAGTGTCAATTTGAGATAAAATGAGAGAAGAGAGTGAAGAGACTAAAAGTTGTGGAGAAGGATCATCCAGAAGAGGAAGAAGCAGGGCCGTAACCAGCTATGGGGCCGGGGGGCCTAGGCCCCCCACAGTTTTGTTCAGGCCCCCCCAGTTTTGGCCGGGCCCCCAGCTCAATCAGGCCCTCCAGTTTTTTGTATTGCTGTATAGTTCAACAAAGCAAATGTAAGCGAAGGATGATAAATTGTGTATGATTTAAAAAACATGCCTCAAAATGCCAAGTACATGTCGTCTCTTATCCAAAACAAGGTAATCGAATTGATGGCACAGATGGTACAAGTTTTGATTGTCGAAGAATGCAAAGATTCTGACATTAACTGGTATTCGATCAAGTACCACGAAACTCAAGATCAGTGCAATGTTGAGGATATGTCGATTGTCACTCGCTATGTGCGTTGTGGAAAGGCAATAGAGCACCTGATCTCAATGATCAAGGGCCTTGATTCAAGGCTAGTGAGTTAGATTCTAAAAGCCTGACACGTTCGCTGCTTACAGAGCTTCAGGCTCAGCAACTGGACCCCACTCGAATTTTGAGTCAATGTTATGACGACGCCAGTGTAATGAACGGCGGAAAGAGAGGTGTCCAGAAAATATTGCAAGACACTCTGGGCCGCCGAATTCCGTACATGCACTGCATCGCCAACTCTATCATGTGGTTGCGCACGCTATGGAATCAGAGATAAAGATAAACAACATTTTTAACTTATATAAGCAATTGTATGTAGGTGACACAATAAAGCGGTTACTTGCTCAAAGATGGACTGGCCCTTATAAATCTGCAATGGTTGTCAAAAACAACAGAGATGAAATTTTGCAGATCCTCGAAATTGTTGCCAACTTAGAAAATGCTCCGGTTGATGTGTTGGTTGAAGCAGCTGGGCTGCTCAACAAAGTTTAAAAGAAGGATCTTTTTCAAGTGCCATTGTCAAAATACTGAGCTTGCTGTCAACGGTCAGGGCTTTGTTGCAAGGTCGCTTGTGCAATGTGTCTCTTGCTATGGAACTGATCTCCAAAGCTAAAGAGAGCCTTCTTGCCTTGTGGTCTGCAGAGGTTGTTGATCAAATGGCAGATGCGGCTGGTTTTTCATCAAATGAGGATGACCATGTAGTGTCAGTAAAGTGTAAACAAGTTGAGAGCACCTGGCTGACCAGCTCTGTGGTCAGCTCCACTTTGGGTCATTACCATGTTATTGGTTCTAAAGTTACTTCATGTGAGCTCATGAGGCGTGCTTTCTACAACATAATAGATTCTGTCCATTTTGAAATGAACCACCGATTTGGCGAGTCCAACTTGGCTTTGTTTCAAGCTGTAGAATCCCTCGTTCTATAATCTCAGAACTTTCTTGTTGAGTAGTGCTTGGAACCACTCAGCCAGCTCCTTTGCCTCGACCAAGTTGCCCTCCCTAGCGAATTGCCTAGTTCAATGCAACTGTGCCGTAACAATCTCCAGCCAAATTCGTCGTAGGAAGGTGCAACATATGCAATGCTGCAGTACCGCGATGCATTTCCAAATGTGTATCAGCTGTATGCCTAAGCAATCACCATCGGTGTGTCGACTGCTACGTGCGAGAGCAGTTTCTCCACTCTCACGCGGATTCTGCGGCCTTATCACCAACCAATGGGCCTTGAGCGTAAATTTAAACTGGTACTACCTGCTTTTGAGAAGGATTTTACGCTAAAAGTAGATTTGAACACTTTCATAGACATGTTTGCCCAAAAATCGCGCCGTATTGTTCTCTGACATTATGATCCATGTGATGTGTTCTTTCACATGTTGATTAAGAATATTTTCAAATTCAATTAAATATGGTCGAATAAGATTCAAATTTCAATCGCTAAACCTGTTTTTTGCGTGAAACACATTTTGGGGGTTAAATCACTGGAATGTGCAATTTATGTGATTAGAAAATTTATACAGTGCCCCCCCAAAAGTTCTTCGGCCCCCACTTCCGAAGAAGTTGTTTAATGTGGAATATACGAGTATGGAAATAGCAAGATGCTGTTTAAGCATGCTTTTGCTAAACGCTCTTTTTCCTACTCTGGTCCATTTCTCTGGAACTCTGTTCTTACTTCTCTTACTAAATCTACTTCTCTCAAAGTTTTCCGTCGGGGACTTAAAACTTATTTATTTAATAAGTTCGTGTCCGAGCGCTATTGAACGATAGTAAATAGCGCTATATAAATTCAACCAGTAGTTAAAGTAAAAAAAATTAGCCCTGGATTATGATGAAAATGGATTAGGATGAGCTCCCACGCTTTTATTTTTATTCAAAGATTATTTGATGACATATAGAAAGAAAGGAAAAAAATTATTTTATACTTTTTAGTGCACTTTCCACACATAAATAAAAGTGTGTTTTTTGAAAAAAGTATCTTTTTTTAATATTAAAACTCTCACCGCCCCAGGCGGTACAACCTGATTCTGCCACTGGATATGGGCAAAAACCCCATTAAACAAGCAAAAAAATTGATAATAGTTAATTTAAATTTAGAGAGTGGTTTTTAATCATATTTATAATATAATTGTAATTCTACGTCCATGAATACAAATATTATTTCAAAGATGGCTTCAAAATATTATCCAGGGCTGAGCCACTCTGGTTCTTAGGTCAACCAGCTGTATTTAAAGTGAAATTTATTTTAACTCGTATTAGTTAATTAGTTCTTGTGTACTTGTAGTCTGTAGAGAAAATACAGATATGTTGTTATGTTGGGAACACCAGATTCTGATGTTAATCTGTCGTCGTGTCAGATTGAAATAGAATGGTAAAAAAGTTGAATCAGATTTGCTACAGCCTACACTTTTAAAAAAAGATTTTTATGCAGATGACGAAACAAACTGACTAAAATTTAATTGGTGTAGTTAGTAGTTACCATATAAGAATCTTGAAATATTATCTTCTTTAATATTATATTTTCTCATCATCTTATATAATATGAATAATAATGAATATTGCATAGACTCTATAGTTTAGTGCACCGGTTTTGGCAGATTACCAGGCTTTCGGATGTATATCCTACACATTACACATTCCCAACTAAGACATTTTAGTATTCTTCGGCAAACAATTTTTATAATAATTTGAAAATTTTATTAGGATATTAAATAAGATAAAACTAAATGAAAATTCTACTTTATAAACTCCATTTCAAACAAAGAGTTTCCCGAGTTGTGGTCTTTGGGGGAAAGTAAGGAAAAGAGGAGAAGCAAAACAAAGAAAAAAAACAAAAATTAGAAAAAAAATATTGAAAGAAAGAGAAGAGGAAGTGAAGGTATGCCCCCCTACCTGAAACTTTATGTGAGTGCCCATGGCTAGTTGGTACACCGCCAAGGTTTACAAATGGTTAGTAATAATTTAAAATTCTTAATTTCAAGCCATTTTAGAGTTTTTAAATAATTTATTATAAACTTTTATTTAGGTTACAATCTCTGTTTGTGTGTGTGGCTTTCTCTGTACGCAAATCTGGCAAGTAAAATTTAACCAGCTTTTTGACTAGCTAGGAAGCTGAAACTTTCAGCATAGGTTTATATTGGATGACAATACATGATTCAATTAGAAAAAAACGTAAGTTGAACATCTTTCGTATACATACACACATACACACAGACACCCATCGATTGTATTTGAAATAAAAGTTTGTGTTAAAAAACTCGTTTTTTTCTTTACTTGTTTTCTAATTTAATTAGGCTGATTATTCTAGTTAATTAAACTACAAAAAAGTTTCCAGCTGTCGGTTCACAGTGGAAATAGAATGGATAGGATTTAACTCCAGTAAAATACTAAGATGAATAAATAAATATTTACCCGTAAACAAGAAATCTTTACAGAACAAATAAAGATCAGGTGCAAATAAATAAAAAAAGATCATCTATTTGAAAGTTGCACAGCAGTATGGGAATCTAGGAGATGCATATAAATGCTTGGTTTTTATAGTAATTTTTAGTAAGTTTTCAACTTAGCAACTTGATGATATTATGAAATTCTACATTTTTTAATTAATAAAAAAACAATAATGTAAATAATTTTTTCTTTATACATCGGTGAATAACAAAAAAAGTTGTTTTTAGTTTTTTCAAATAACGACACTTACAAGCTTACCAACAGGGATAATATATTTTATTATATCATGTACCACTAACTTTACAGTTAAGAGCTTACAAGCGAAGTTTTGCAGTGACTAATTGTAGTGTAAAAACGCAGTTCTAAAAAACGGATTAAATAAAAAAAATCGGTTCGAGTGATCAACTTAAATTTGTACATTGATTGAAAGACTGTGGTTTTATGCGCTCCAGCGAGAGACCGCATGATTGTCGTCCGTCCCTTGCATTGCTGATCACCTCGGATATCCAACGCATGCTTTTCCAAGTCTCGTCGAGTTTCTTCTGCTGCACGTTCAGTTGGTTGATTCGTTCCCTCAATTTCAACTCATCGTCGTCAGAGATTCCTTGTCTTATCAGGTGATTGAATATGTTTACTTCGGCTTCTAATAAGGCTGACACCTGCGTGTACCTTCTCGTCAAGTCGGTGTGATATGTGCTCATGTGGTCTGTTGAAATTAAAATTAAAATAAATTACTGGAATAAATTTTTCTTATAAAATTTTAACAAAATTAATTCGCTATAAAAATGTTTTGTGGAACAACTCACAGATTTCAAATTGATGAAGAGGCAACGTCATGTAACCAGGTTTCAATTTTTCTTCTTCTCCGAGTCGCGAGCAGACATTTCTATTATTTGGAATTAAAAGTATGAAGGAAACTTCATAATTGAATTCAAACACTTCACTAGTGTAAACCCTGTGGTTGAAGATATCTTTCTCCGCTACGCCCATATTTGACAGAAGAGCCCTGGATGCTTCAAACAGCTTTTGTCTAAACATTTCTTGGTTCCCATTAATATTGGTTGTTGATGCATTTACCAGGGATTCCCATTCGTCTCTAATAAAAATTTTGCTTAAGATTTTAACCGCACACCTACATGCTCCACATTTTACAAAATTGTATGAATTAGAAACCTTGAGACTTTATGGTCATCTCTGATCTTTACAAATGGAAAGACGTTTGGCATATTTCTGGCAACCATAATTCGTAACTGATCAATAAATGAACTCAATTTAACGTATCCGAGGTAGAGGCCTTTGTGCAGTTTTGCGAAACAAGAAGTGTTGAATGAAATCAACTCCTAAACAACAAATAAGAAAACATAATTAAGTACATTTATTTATAAGTTTATTCCCTAAAATGAAGTAAAGTAAAACTCAAATCGATAGAACATTTTACTGACTGGAATGTTAACGATGATAGAACTCATAATTCCAATTTGCTGTTGAGTCACAGACGACTTGGAGGAGATGATAGGCACCTTGTCACTGTCAGACACGCGTCTCTTTCTAGCCAACTTTCTGACTGAGCACCACTTAAGGAAAGTATTGATTTTAACATCATCCGACAGTGTGTTGATAAGTAAAAAGACTTGTGATCCCGTTACTGGTTCTGTTAATATCTGGTAGTGCAACGTACCGAGATTTTCAACTCCAGTTATTTTCTGTTAAGACCAAAAGTACTATATTGTTTATTTAATTTTATGTAAAAATAAATTTATTCATATAAAAATATTTTTTTAATGAAATACCAACAGTATGCGATACATGTAATTCTCTCTGAATTAATTTAAATTTCAAGGGATTTGAATTAAGATAGGCTTTGAATAGGAACGCCGTTTGTGCTACGAATAACTAATTCTTTTCCCAAGGAGTCAAAATATAATTTCAGCACATGAAGAGCATAAAATATTTTTTTATTTAAAACTACATAAAAGCTTTTTTACAATTAATTAAATTTAATTTAAAGGAATTGATTTGCTCTTGTCTTGAATGACGACATTTTAAAAACCGCACCCTCTTTTGTTAGTTATTGAAATCATCTCTCTAAAGTAAAATAATTTATAAAAACCTGCATGTAGTAAGCAGCTCGAATGAGACAAAATCTGAACTGCATAGAATCCGACAAGGTTTCGGGTTTTTCAAAAATTCTTTTCAAACTTCTGACGTTCGACCAATTACAAAGGATTTTAGAGAACCAGTTGAAGTCCCACTTGAGTGCTATCTGTGGAGGAGTCTCCTCGCATCGTACTTCAATGGCAGGAAGTACGTTTTCGTTTGTTACAAGTACTTTGCCAGATTGGTGTAGCACCGACACTAAGTATAAGCCCCTGAAATAAAATAATTTTTTTTTACTATTTAGCCTATTTTACAGTGATGAACCTATAAAGTATGGAGTAGCTGGGCATGTGATGTGAACACATGTTGCGTTATCAACTGTTAAATAATAATAATAATAATAGTATTATAGTTATAATTTGATTGACGTTGTAGCACATGCCAAAAGTAATATCGCGTTTATTTCTCAGTTGGCTCAGTAGTTTTTTTAAATTTGGCCAAATTTTCAATAGAAGTTATAAAAGTTGGTTTTATTTTTTCAGAAAAGCAGAGACAAATTTGGTTTATAGGCTGACATTTTTATAATGCCAATTAAAAATAAATAGTTAATGAACTAACTTTATTTATTAACTTTACTGTTATTTTTTAAAAACACACTGAAATGTTGAAATAATCTATATATATAAAAATGAATGTTTGTATGTTAATGGCCTTTATGCATTGCTACACCATTCATCCGATCGTAATGAAATTTTCACACAACCTTGAGAGTCAAGAGGAATCAAATATAAAAATTTTTTTTTTGAAATCCGTCACAAAATGAGCGGAGCGGAGCGGGTGAGCGAGCGGGAACTATATATATATATGTATGTGCGTATGTATGTGTGTATGTATGTATGTATGTGTATGTGCATGTATGTGTGTCTGTGTGTGTGTTTATGTATGTACTAGCGGAGATACCCGGCGTTGCCCAGGTTTTTTAGAGGTTTTTCTAATGTTTGTCTCTTTCTCTCCCGTTTCCTTTCCCACCTGCTTTCCCACTCCCGTTCGCTTTCCCGTTTTCGGTCGTTTTCCCGCTGCCGGTCGCTTTCCCGCTCCCGGTCGTTTTCCCGTTCCCGGTCGCTGTCCCGTTCCCGCTCACGTTTGCTCTCCCATTCCCGCTCACGCTTGCTTTTCCGTTCCCGCTCGCTGTCCGTTCCGGGTCGCTTTCCCGTTTCTATAATAGACAAACTAACCCACAAACATTCATATATATATATAGTCTTAGCAAATCTATTTTACGTTTTATAGGCTAACAGAAGTTATGAAAGAATGTAAAAGAGAAAATGAGCGTGAACGGGAACGGGAACGGGAACGGGAACGGGAGAGCAACCGTGACCGGGAATGGGAGAGCAAGCATGACCGGGAACGGGAGAGCAAGCGTGAGCGGGAACGGGAAAGCGACCGGGAACGGGAAAGCGACCGGGAACGGGAAAGCGACCGAGAACGGGAAAGCGACCGGGAACGGGAAAGCGACCGGGAACGGGAAAGCGACCGGGAACGGGAAAGCGACCGGGAACGCGGAAAGCGACCGGGAACGCGGAAAGCGACCGGGAACGCGGAAAGCGACTGGAATCGGGAGAGCAAGCTTGGAAGGAAACGCGAGCAAGAGAGAAAATCGATAACAAAACTTCTGAGCGGGAAAGCGACCGGGAGCTGGAAAACGATCGAGAGCGGAAAAGCGACCGGGAACGCTACGAAAACGGGAAAGTGGAGAAGGGAACGGGAGCGAGAGAGACAAACATTAGAAAAACCTCTAAAAACCCCGGGCAACGCCGGGTAACCCCGCTAGTTTCATGATAATTTTATGAAATATATTTTTTTTCGTATAGGTATTTGCATAACATAACGAAAAAATTTAATAAAACCTATTTGTAATATCAAATAAGTTTTACTTGTTATATAAAAACATCCCATGCAGTTAATTAAGTCAATTAAAAAATAATTAAAAAATATAATAAATAAATACAAATGCAAATAATAAAATTAGCGTCAAATTAGCTTTATTAATCATCTTCGGTAACTGAGATTGCCGCACTCTTCTTTGATATCAATATTACTAATTCACCTCTTGAAGTTTTTGTGTAATTTCGGAGTAATGTTGAACAAATTCTTTATTGTTTTCTTCATTTTTCGTGACAAAATTCTTGATTCATCAATGCCTGAAAATAGTTCAAAATAAATTTTTAAAAATTTTCCTAAAGGACTAAAACAGCTAAAAAAAATTTAAAAATTAATGAAAAAAATAAATTAAAGGTGAATTAAAAATAAAATAAAATCTTACTCATTAAACATTTCTTAGAGTCTTTCACGCTGTCCATAATTTCATCAAGTACTACTCGTTTACCTTCAGTTCGGATAGGTCTTCGATCGATAGACCTCCAATCTGAAATTAAAGCGAATTAGCGATTTAATCCGACCATCCGTTATATTGTCAGCTTTTCAATTAGCAAGTTCTTGAGAGCCGGCGACAAGTGGGCTGTCTGAACGGCAAAGAACCTTCAATATGAGGCCGATATAATTTCTAGGGTACTCGAGAATGTCCTTGAAGCCTAACCTCACCCGCTCACGACGTTATCTCACGATCACTTAATCCTCCTTAGAAAACCTTCATGTGTAAATCACTGCGAACCTTGAAAGGGTTTTCTACCGAGACGCCAGCGTGCGTCTGGTTTGAAGATGTAAAAAAATTATCTTGCAATCCAGGAGATAATTATTATTGCAATTTTATGGTTTTATGAACTAAATTTAAGAAATACAAATTTTAGTTATCATAGGAGATTTCTTTTAATATATAATCAAAATATTATATTTAATTTCTTTTTCAGTAACTATCAGCAGGATAACTCGACGTTGCCAGGATTTTTGACGATAAAACATGAAACAATGAAACAAATTATTAAAGACTCAAAACTTTCTTCTCAATAACGGCTACTTCTATGCACAATTTAACTCAAATTGTTCCAGCGGTTCGAATGTGATAAATGAACACACAAATCACATATACACAAACTTAAAATTTAATTATTTTAATTTATATATTAAAGTTCAAGTTTTTTAAATTAAACTTTTTCCAAAGCCTAACACATATTTTAAAAATATACAAACAGCAATTACAAATGCAACTACAAACCTTTCCTTTCTTTTTTTGAATTTCTGTTGAGATGATTTGGAAAACTTTTTGAACTTTTTATGACGTCATCAACGGAAGTGACGTGGCCCTGTACGCAAGATGAGATGCGCTGATTTGTGGAATATTTAAAAATTTCATCGGTGCTGGCAGCCGGAAGTCTGTAGTTTTAAATTTAGCAAAGTTGTTGTTGTTGTCATGTTTATTTCTTATCTTTGTTATTATCGGTATTATCATTATCATTTTATCACTCATACCATTATTGCCATCATAAATAATTTCCGATGTATGTATGTGTGTGTGTGTATGTATGTATGTATGTTTGTATGTATGTATGTATGTATGTATGTATGTATGTATGTATGTATGTATGTATGTATGTATGTATGTATGTATGTATGTATGTATGTATGTATGTATGTATGTATGTATGTATGTATGTATGTATGTATGTATGTATGTATGTATGTATGTATGTATGTATGTATGTATGTATGTATGTATGTATGTATGTATGTATGTATGTATGTATGTATGTATGTATGTATGTATGTATGTATGTATGTATGTATGTATGTATGTATGTATGTATGTATGTATGTATGTATGTATGTATGTATGTATGTATGTATGTATGTATGTATGTATGTATGTATGTATGTATGTATGTATGTATGTATGTATGTATGTATGTATGTATGTATGTATGTATGTATGTATGTATGTATGTATGTATGTATGTATGTATGTATGTATGTATGTATGTATGTATGTATGTATGTATGTATGTATGTATGTATGTATGTATGTATGTATGTATGTATGTATGTATGTATGTATGTATGTATGTATGTATGTATGTATGTATGTATGTATGTATGTATGTATGTATGTATGTATGTATGTATGTATGTATGTATGTATGTATGTATGTATGTATGTATGTATGTATGTATGTATGTATGTATGTATGTATGTATGTATGTATGTATTTATGTATGTATGTATGTATTATCACAGCCCCTACCATCATCATCATCACAGCCCCCACCATCATCATCATCATCACAGCCCCACAATCATCCTCATCCTCATCATTATCATCATCACCACAACCACCATCATCACTGTTATTAATATATTTATTATTCAATTAAAATTCAGCAAACAATAATGTATTATCGACACATCTAGGTGACTGCGGAAATTAGTAGCAACCACCCACAGCAACAATTCTACATTAAATTTCAGATAAAATCGTTGCAAGTAGAAAATATAATCCGTGATTAATTTTGTTTCGCAGAACTTCGAACCCTAGTATGATCACCTGGCTTGAAATTATCATTGTCATGACCACCACTCCACCATTATCACTATCATCTTCATTATCATCACCACCATGATCATCATCATTACCACCACTCCCATGATCATCATCGTCGTCGTCGTCGTCGTCATTATCATCATCACCATAACCACCATCATCATCATCATCGTCATCATCATCATCATCGTCATCGTCATCGTCATCATCATCATCATCGTCATCGTCATCGTCATCGTCATCGTCATCGTCGTCGTCGTTGTCATCACCATCGTCGTCGTCATCATCATCATCGTCATCACCACTACCACTATTATCATTATCATAGATGACTTAAACAAAGATTTTTTTGTGAACCGCTTAAATGAGAAAGTTTTTTTTCTAACTTGAGAATGAAATAGAATAAGTGCTTTCTGTTTATTTTTTATTTTATTTTCTTTCTGGTCTTATTAACCTTTTTGTTTGCTTTTTCGCAAATCGAGTTTTCTTCAACGCGTTTGGTGCAAAGTTATAAATAGCACGCAAAGTTATATATAGCACAAAACTTTTGTTTTATTTTTTTTATTTAAAAAAATAACTTTTCTGGAAAATAAACAAATTCTAACTTTTTATTTTTTTTGTAAGGTTTCGAATCGACTAGACTTGTTGACTTTCTGATGCGCTGTATTAAATATTAAAAACATAATTATAAAATTATTCTCTTGTTTACTAATTTAATAATAAAAATAGAACTATACAATTATTAATTTGTTTACTAATTTAATATTAAAAATATAATTATACAATTATTCATGTGTTTACTAATTTAATATTGAAAATATAATTATTCATATGTTTACTAATTTAATATTAAAAAAATAATTATCCAATTATTAATATGTTTAATAATTTAATATTGGCAATTTAATTTTTATATGTTTACTAATTTAATATTAGAACTACAATTATAATTATTTATATGTTTACAATTTGTTTTTCATTTTTTCTTTAAAATTCTCGTCTGAAGGTACAAAAACAAACCAATATTGGTGGTGAAGTGACATAGAGGGGAACATTGGATGAGCTGCTTTCATCATCTGAATCTTTTATTTAGAGAAAAATAACAGCTTTTATTTAAATTAATTAAACAGAAAAATAGAGTAATTTAAAATAAAGAAATTTTCTATGTTCACCTCTAGATTCAAGAGATGTCATGATCCATTTGAGAAGTGCTTCATTTTGACTTGAGTTCAAAAGTTCGTCTGAAAGACATTCAACAATTCTACAACCCACGACGTTTTATTAATTTAAAAAAGAGATGTGGGGCATGTAAATATTACCCCACCCACTCATGTGGGGCATGTAAATATTACCTCACCTACTCATGTGGGGCATGTGATTATTACCCCACCCACTCATGTGGGGCATGCAAATTTTACGCCACCCACTCATGTGGGGCATATAAATATTACCCCACCCACTCATGTGGGGCATGTAAATATTACCTCACCTACTCATGTGGGGCATGTGATTATTACCCCACCCACTCATGTGGGGCATGCAAATTTTACGCCACCCACTCATGTGGGGCATGCAAATATTACCCCACCTACTTATGTGGGGCATGTGATTATTACCCCACCCACTCATGTGGGGCATGCAAATTTTACGCCACCCATTCATGTGGGGCATGCAAATATTACCCCACCCACTTATGTGGGGCATGTGAATATTACCCCACCCACTTATGTGTGGCATGCCAATATTACCCCACTCACTCACCCTCCCCTATCATTTCTCCACCTATCCTCTATCTCCCTATCCTCTCTTCCCTATTTACCTGATCAAACAGAAATAACTTTTCTAGTTCTAAGCCACGAACCTTCTAAAAATTCTAGATTTTTCTCCCGGTCGTTGACTGCATTTAGATTTCCTGCAGCAGAAACATGAAGACGGTCACGCACGGTTGAACTCTCATCCTTACGTGCGTGTGTTTGGAAGTGTTGTTTGTGTCGTCTGTGAATATATTTGTACTTTCATTTTCTTATACAAAAAGTCTTCGTAGACAAATAATAGTTTATTGAAATAATTCGTTAAAACTAGGAATTCAAGAAATGTCGATATTTAAGATTAACCAAAATTAATATGAAGTGATGGATCTGATAAAAAAACAAATAATTAATAATTTTGTATAATTCCAATAATTAATAAATTCGTATAATTTGAGATTTATTGTCGCGAAATTTCAAAAGGAAAACATGAGAACATTTGCTACATTCAGATCATTTTCGGTTTTATTTTAAAAAAAGTTGAATATTTACAACTTTACTAAGGTATTAATAATAATAAAAAATTATTTTACTTATAGCAACTTTGCTGTTCCATCGAATTAATTCTACGCAAAGTTTTCTCAGAAGGACTGGAAAGATTATTCAAATCCTCAAAATCGTATTCCTCCACGTCTGATGTCCTGTTTGAATAACGAAAAAAGGAAAACAGTTAACCATTAGCAGTTTGATCATGAATGTTGCCTTTTGTGATAATCGTCGTAAAAATATCGGCCGGATAATTTTGACGGATGAGTGGAAAGATACTGAACGAACAGTTGTTTGAAACATGGCGAACATGGAAAAGAGAAGGAGCGATTATTTCAGCTGGAGCATCTGAGCTATACATCCGTCTACGTCTGTTTCCTCGACTCTCGTGTCTTAATTTGTTGTCTGCAATTACAGATGCGGCACAGACCGAACATACGTGATCAGAGTCACGTAGCACTGGTCCAAGGTTAGTTCAAGTTCGTACCAAAAGCATCAGATGATTTGAATTTCACGTGAGATATTTGTTTATATTCAACACGCACCTCAATTAGCCGGGTCTACCTGAATTTCGTTCGCGGCTCAGGTGTGATCGAATCGCTTTCACAATCCAATGTAGAATAATTATTTCAATCTATTATTATTACTTCAATAATAAATAAATAATTGGAATAAAGTATTAAATGTCTGCTTACTTTAAATTAACGTGGGAAAATCCTGCATGGCTTTCAGAAAAAGTTCCAACTTCTGAAATTTTTGAGAATTTGAAACAACTTCTGGTGCCCGACAAACTATCCGACGAAGACGAAGTCAGGCTACTACACTGGCAGTTAATGTTTCCTTGCTCCAAACTGCTTAAAGGACTTGAACTGCTCGAATTAGGTGGAGTCTGCATGACTTTACCGAGAGTTTTGTGATCAGCTTCCATGTCGAGACCAATTGAACATTTGCACAATTCAGTTTTTGCACCAGAAAGCCGAGCAAAAACAATTTTGTTGTATCCATGAGATGGATTTTCTTTGGCGCCACACTGAGCGATCAGCATGACTTGATCTTTGTTATCGTCAGATATTCTGACTGGGGTGAACGAGTTGACTTTATTATCTGCAAGGCCTCGTTGCCATCCGTAGAAGTTCTTATTGACATCACCCCTGAGTTCTTGAACGTCACCTAATAATGATTCTTCAGAATTGTCAATTTCCAAAGCTATTAGCTTCTCTGGCTGCTTAGCGGGTGACCCGTCTATGGTATGTCGTCTGATCATTGTGTTCTGCAAGAAAAGGACCATTCCTGTTTGAAAATGTTCACATGAAATATTTTTATTCAGATTGCTTCGTCTTGCTCAACGAGAGAAACAAGATCAACGCGTTCCATGAAAATATGAGCCACGTCATTTTCTTTTCCTTTTTATTGGGCGGCAAGCAATGCATCGGTCAGCCAGCCAAGTTGTATGTACTTCTACTATAAGCGTACAATTGGTTTTCAATTTGATGGAAAGCAGAAACTGAAAGAGTTTATAATCGTTTATAATTATTTATTGATGTTTCAAACATTCTAAAGATTGAAAAATGTATACGTTTTTGTTGAAAATTGCAAATCAAATTAATGAGTAATAATAACCCAGGATTAAATACATATTGCGACGGGGGACAGATTTTAAAATATATTTCTACTCCGTGTACTCACATTTATGAAATTGTTCTCAATCTAGACAATGTTGACGGCTAGTGCAAAATCTTAGTTTAATCAAAATCGAATTGCCTCAATCAAAACCCAGAATTAAATTAATTTGTAGAATTTTTAAACATGTTAGGATGGGGTTTTCCCCATATGGAAAAATATCTGTCATGTCTGCGAAACGTCAATTTGTTGTTTGAGGGAATTTCAAACAACAATAAAAATGATTTTTTACAGGCTCTTTGAGAGAGAGAGAGAGAGAGAGAGAGAGAGAGAGAGAGAGAGAGAGAGAGAGAGAGAGAGAGAGAGAGAGAGAGAGAGAGGAGAGAGAGAGAGAAATAGATGAAAGTATTAAAAGCGATTGTTTAAGTAAATAGGAAGATTAAAAACTCATAATATGATACTTTAAATATATCGATAACATCGAGACCGTGATCACACGCTCCTAAAGAAATAAGCGTGCCAATTTATTAAAATTAATTCTCGACCAATCGAACTTCTTTAAAAAAATTTCAAAAGTCTTCGTTTTATATCGAAGGGAATTCAGCGAATATTTGGCTATTGGATTGTTTTCTTTATTTTATAAATTTATAAATGCTTGCGATTTAAAAAAATCAGTTTACAATTTAATTTTTACAATAAAAAAAACATTTTTTAAAATATTTTTTTGGCGCTTTCGTATATTGTTGTTAACATTGGGCTAGATTCAAACTAAATCACAAATATCTTTTTAAATAGTCATTGTCGGTTTTTTATTTTAATTATGTCAGTTTTATGATTTAATCGACTGATATTACCGATATATGAAATGCATTATTATTTACTTTAAAAAGTAGCTGAGAGGCAAATATATTTGCTTTGTACCTAACAAACAAATTACAACAGTTGATGACAATAAAAAAATCGCTTCCGGAATAACTTTTATAAAAAATCTAATGCAAAAAAAAACAAACTCTCTACGTTGTCTAGTTCTCGAGTTTATTTTTTAAGTTTCCAAAAATAAAATACTTTAACAAGTTACTTCTTGAAAAACCATTGTGACAAATTGATTGTTTAACGTGATTAAGAAATGATTTGGTTATACGCGCTGTCGCAATTGCTTTGTTTTTTTTTTGGATAGTTTTTATTCGTTAAAATTTTACTAAAGTTCACTTCTCTGAATTATAAAAGAGTTTTGTTTATTTGTGCGTATTAAAATACATACATACATACATACATGCATACATGCATACATGCATACATATATACATACATACATACATACATGCATACATGCATACATACATACATACATACATGCATACATGCATACATGCATACATGCATACATGCATACATGCATACATGCATACATGCATACATGCATACATGCATACATGCATACATGCATACATGCATACATGCATACATGCATACATGCATACATGCATACATACATACATACATACATACATACATACATACATACATACATACATACATACATACATACATACATACATACATACATACATACATACATACATACATACATACATACATACATACATACATACATACATACATACATACATACATACATACATACATACATACATACATACATACATACATATTTCAATAGTTCATAATTCATGTTTTCGTGTGCACGTTTGGTACAAGTTTTTTCATGTCATAAAAAGTGGCCTTCGTTAGAAATTGCAAACTCCTTAACGCTTAAAAATGAAACGAACAGGCAAGCACATGATTGAATTCAGATGTGATGTTATTTTAGAAACAAAAGTCAAATAAAAATTTAAAAATTCAATTGTATTGTGGTCGTATCTTTTAAAATGCTCTATGGTTGACTGAAGGTCAAAAAGTAGTCAAAACTAACGGGAAACGAATTTATAAAAACTTGAAGAAGTCAGAGGTTCCAGTCGTTTATTATTTTACTCCAGATGCTTCATTAGAAGAAGGTGTATTATACACTAGCAGCTCAAATTTTAATTTTATTTTAACCGAAATAAAAGCTTATTGCAATCTGTAGAAGTTACAGAAAGACTCGACTACCGTATTTTTATGCATGCCTGGAAAGGTCATAAAAAATAATGTTACTCGATTAATCAGAAAATGTAAATATATCAAATGTATTCTAAATAATACATGTAAAACATTTTAACAATCAAAGCGTGTTTATTTTATTTTTTCTTATAAATTATAGTCTTCTTTGAATAGAGTTTAAATTGATGGTTTTATTTCTCTAAAAAACTGTATTTTTTAAGTTATAAATAAATTAAATTTTTATCTTATTTAATTTTTGTCTGTGCAATTCATTTTTTTTTTAATTTCTAAAAACCTCTTACTTTTTTCGCAAAAAATTAATATTCTTTCTCAATATTTGTTTCGGAAAAATTTAAAATTTTTGGAGAGGGGATGAAATTTTCCCTAAGACGTCTGGATAAAACACTGGCTTCTTTTATGAGCTCTATCAAGATAACCTACTCTGCACAAGAGTAGGTTATTTTGACAACTCATCAAACAAACAAACAAACAAACAAACAAACAAACAAACAAACAAACAAACAAACAAACAAACAAACAAACAAACAAACAAACAAACAAACAAACAAACAAACAAACAAACAAACAAACAAACAAACAAACAAACAAACAAACAAACAAACAAACAAACAAACAAACAAACAAACAAACAAACAAACAAACAAACAAACAAACAAACAAACAAACAAACAAACAAACAAACAAACAAACAAACAAACAAACAAACAAACAAACAAACAAACAAACAAACAAACAAACAAACAAACAAACAAACAAACAAACAAACAAACAAACAAACAAACAAACAAACAAACAAACAAACAAACAAACAAACAAACAAACAAACAAACAAACAAACAAACAAACAAACAAACAAACAAACAAACAAACAAACAAACAAACAAACAAACAAACAAACAAACAAACAAACAAACAAACAAACAAACAAACAAACAAACAAACAAACAAACAAACAAACAAACGTACAAATACTCTTAGTTGCACCAACCAGTTCATATACAACTCCTACACGTTCGTTACACCAACAAACTGAACCACAATGCCACTCATGCTTTCAGAGACCTAGTGGCGCCACAACAGCTTAAATGCACCGCCAGTGCCACGAAACTATTCCTGGCTTAGCTCTTATAAATTGCTTAATATTCTGTTTTGGTAATCAAGCTTCTAAATCATGAGCACTCAAAACAGTATTTATTTTAAAAAAATCTTCGTTTCATTATGTTTTGCAAGGTATAATTTAGATGCAGAAATAACTTAAAGAAGATAAAGCATTTTATAACTCATCGAACAAGAAAGAAATTTTCTATTTTAATGCCAGTCTCGCTTGTTTTTAAATCATTCACAACGGCCATGTTTTTTTCCATAGACAAATAATAACAATTCATATAGTGAGTAAATAATTGTAATCCAACTTCAAGGACCGATGCAGAATTCTGAAACAGGAGGGCATCATGCATATGAACAAAGGATGAAGAAAGCATGCGTTGTAAATCTTCACTTTGCCGAAATTGTTTCAGATACATAGCGAGGGGGAGGGAGAACACATGTTCCCGGGCGCCAAAAGCTTTTTGAAAGGGGCGACAAAATATTTGGAAAAACACCTTCGACTACTCCCCAATTATATGTTATTGTTGAAGAAAAAAAAACATTGTTTTGGAAATTTTTTAAAAAATACCTGCAACAAGGAAGTAAATTCAGCCTTTTCCTAGAGGGAGGCGAAATTTTCCCGCCGTTTTATAGCTTATTGACAGGGTTACTCGGTGTTGCCAGGGTTTTTGTGCTTAGTTTTTTTTCTTTGCCAGTGAAACGTCAAATAAATATTAGATTTTTTTCAATTTTTTTAAATTTTCTCATCAATGAAGTCTACCCGCATGCCAAATGTTGTTTAAATTGCTCGTGCGGCTAGGATGTGATAAGCAAATGCTCTCGCACAAATTACCTTTTATAGCTATATAAATACGTAAGTACAAGAAGGGAGGTGTGAGGAGATGCATCCGCCACTAGAGTATCAATTGAATTTTTTTAGATATAATACCTGGTTTTTGGAGAATGACCGTAGCTTTTTTGGGAGAAAAAAGTGGAAGCCTTTAAAAAATTTTTGGAAAATACTTAAGACTATGTATATGTGTGTATGCATACGAAAAATGTTTAAATTACGTTTTTATTTTAATTGAATAATGTATTGTCATCTAATATAAAAATATTCTGAAAGTTTCAGCTTCCTAGCTAGTAAAAAAGCTGGTTATATTTCACTTGCAGGATTTGTGTAAAGAGAAAGTCACACAAACACATACAGAGTTTGTAACCTAAATAAAAGTTTGCAAAAAGATGTATAAAGCTATATCGAAATATCCACGTATTGTATATTTAAATAAAAAAGTTTTTTAATGGAGAGCGGAACTTGCTACTGCAAAAGCATCATTATTATAAGATTTAACGTTACCAATGGTCATTCATTTGTCATCAATGCCATTAACATCACCACCGTCTTTGTCATCATTATCATCATCTTCGTCGTTGTTCTCATCAACATCATCATTATCGTTATCGTCATCGTCACCTTTATCGTAATCATTGTCACTCTCTCTTGTATTTGAAATACAGCAGACATTCTGAACCGGTTTAGTTTATGCACACTGAAAAAAGTCATTGCTAGAATTCAGTCTCCCTGTACAAAAATATTTGATAAAGTTTACTAATTTATTCCGCATTTTGAGTTTTCGGTGTTCATAAGGGAGCGATTGTTCATGTTTAAATTTAAACGTAGCTATGGCGGAAGCCAATAAGCGAACCCAGTTTGAATATATGGACGAATACCAATGAAGTTGCTAACGTGGGAATTGTTGGAAGCAAGTTCTTTTGAGTTTGCGGTGCAATTGCTATTGGACGTTTGACATAGTGTTGTTATAACCTTTCATTCAAATTTAGCGCGTGCTATCGCTGTAGGAGATGCGATCACGTGACTCTTGGCTATAAATAGAGAACCTCTTGCTCATTAAGCAGTCTACGATTTTTCTCCTGTTACTCGATTTGTGTTAAAAAAAAAGTCTAAAAAGTTTTAATCGTCAAGGTGTGGCCTGTGACTGAATCAGTGGACATAAGACACTGTTCGTTCATGCTATCCTTGCACAATAGCTTAGAGAGCACCTTGACGACTTGACACTCCGTCATAAGACTATGGTAACAAAGATTCGATGATGATAGGTTAGTCTTAATTCGACAGCGGCTGGAATGTCTCTGATACGAATTGTCTCACCAGCAACTCCATCCATCCACTTTTGCCACTCGATATATTTTCCTCTGCGACAGAATCGGTAATGCTGCTGGTCCCACAACGTGAAGGAAGTTTCGCAACGGGTCAAACGGTGCTGGCGGTATTGCGGTAAAACGTTCGCCTGTCGACCTAAAAGACAACGGTTCGAATCTAACCTACGTCACCAGCATTCGTAGGGGGTGTAGAGAGGCAGGCACCATAAACGACTGGTTCTAGTTGTTGAATTTGTTGCGCACATACAAAAAGTCTTCTAAACCACTCTAATTAATATTAATTAACTAAATTTAAAACAAAATAACGGACGTTATAAAACTAAATATTAAAATAAAACATGAAAAGGCGAATAAGTGCAAAGTAAAATAGCAAGTCAGGAATCGATCGCTCGAAAGATTTTGCAAGGCAGCAAACGTGTACGTAGGTACTTAAAATGTTATGTTGTTGAAATTTCTCAGTCATAAATAGTTTATTATTATTATCAGCTCAATCATTATCAAATAATTCAGCACCAGATAAATTATTATAACTATTATCAGACAGTTTATATATAACTTCTAAAATGAGTGAAATTTGCCGGCAACCTGTCTTGGAGTTGTGGCACATAATAATTATTTCTATCATTTTGTAGAGAGTTTGAAGGATTTTATGATTTTGTGTGATTATACGTCTGTGTGATATTACGTTTTTGTGACATAATATTTGTGTGATTAAATAGTTATGAGATTATTTGTTTGTTTGATATTATGTTTGTGTGATTGTGTGTTTGTGAGTTACAGTTCTTTTGAAACTCTTGACGAGGTTCACGATGATGTTTTCAGCACATCTGCTCTTTTTCACCGATACGGGAAGTATTTTTAGATTCTTTCTCTCAATTTCGATGCGCTTCGTATATCAGTATAAAACATTTTACAGAAGTCTTCCATATAGGTACTATCTTCCAGATAGGTATTAAATAAGTACTACTATCTTCATAATATATCTATTAAATAAGTTCTGTTTTGCAGATTATTGCAGATATGTTCTAAATAAGTATAATAGTACACAGGCCCGCAACAGGACGTGATGCTTTGAGGGGGCGAGCTATCGCTAGAGGGGGCGAAATGAAAAAGGTTAAAAAAAAACTAAAATTATATCGGGAGTTGAAAAGACAATGTAAACATTATTATATGTAGAACCAGGGTGCATCAGCGTTTATTATTTCTATGATCTCATTTTGGATTTCCACGATGTCTACTTAACATTGACTGGAATAGTTTTGTATATGCCTGCTAATGTTTTGTTTTTTAAAAGCTTGCTTTGTTACGGTGATTGGAACTCTAATGGATGTTAATGATAGTTTCAGATCAGATTACTGGTAGGTTGATCTGTATGTATCCCTTGTCAATGTTGCTTTATTTTCGGGGGGGGGGAGGTTCATAAAAATAAAACGAAAAAGTGCATTAATTAAAAATAATTAATATTTATCGTAAATGTTTGCATTACAGAATTAATTTTCTGTTTTTTTTTTAAATTAAACACGATCTGCAATCTTATATAGGTACACTTCAAACATGGGCACTAACTTGACAAGATAAACATTTCTGAATAGAAAAAACTTAAATTTTAACCCTTGACTTCATACTAGTTTAAAAAAAAATTTTTATTCCTTAAAATTTTCATTTAAAAAAACAATAAGAAGTACACTGAACACATACTTTTGTAGACTCACCAGATTTTATGTTTTTTTAGTGTAAAACTTTTCAATTTTTCAATGTATTTTTCAATTGAACAGTTTAGATAGATGGAATGAATAACCGGCAAAGAATGAAATAACTGACCGAAGTAAACAAACTCTTAGTTCGTAGTTCATTTGCATGGGGTCAGCCGTCTGCCTGTTAGCTGTCTCCTCTTTATCTATGTCGTTTAAAGCAAAATCTTTGGATACAACAAAGGGAATTGTTGGCAGGGACGAAAATTCAGGAGGCAGGGGTCCCCAAAATATAGAAATGGGCTCCCAGAAATGCCCTCAGAAGTGTAAAGTGTAAGCTTTTGAGGTTGGAGTGAGTTTTTTATAGTGAAATGGTGAGTGGTTTATTAAAAAAGTATTGGAAAACTACGTCCGGATAGCCCCTCCTTCGGTTATCATCTTTTTTGAGAGGAAAAATAAAAAAGGGTTTTGAATTTTATTTTGGTAAAGTAGCTCCGACTACCCCCTATCCCGGTCATCAGTTTTTTTGTGATGAAAAATTAAAGGAGTGTTTTAAAAATTATAGATTTAATAAAAATGAGTGGGCCCTGAGAACGATTTGCACCCCAAGGTTTTGCTGAGAACTTTGCAGTGATGCGTTAAAAAGTTTACCTAATCGTATTGGTTCATTGGATGAAAGATGCACTATCTTGCTGGTGTGGTGATAGATACCCAACATTCCTAATTTTGGGACCATTCTTGAAGTCTATAATCAATGCAATTAAAAGGCTGATAAATGATTTTTATAGAATATAAGTACAACTATCCAGCTTTATACTAAATAAGTACAATTATCCAGCTATATACTGAATAAGTACAGCTGTGCAGATATGTTTTAAATAAGTTCTATCTTTAAAAGTTCTTTCAAATATAAACATATTAACATAATCTTTATAACCACACAAGTACGTACGAGCACACCAATTATAAAAATTTCTTATCTACGAAAATACTGCGATGTTCCTGATAATCTTTCAACTAAAGGTTTAGTGTTTCACTGAAAGTCAGATATTTCAGAAAAATCGAAAGAGGAAATGAGATTGAGCTAATAATAGAAAACACTAATAGTAGTATACCTACTAGAATTACGTTCGTTTAACTACATACTAGCGCCAGCGCCTTACATGCGTGCAAACAAACATCTTGCATTAATTCAGTGATGTTGTTGAAAAACTTCAAGACACAACACCGTGAGTCATTCAAGAATATTCCACACTGAAGTTACTTTCTATGCTGCTTAGTCATACATCAATTTAGAGCCGAAGAAAAATGATAGAAGCAACCGTTTCGACTTCATGACGTTACAAATGTTGTAAATTTACTTCTCAACAGCATGCGAAAGGCAAAATTTATTACCGGCTAGGTTATTTTTATCACGCTATTTTTATCGCAAATAACTTTTGGAGAAAAATTTCATATCGTGTAAATGTTTGGTGTAAAATATAAACTAAAAGTTATCAACCGTTTTGTGATGAAGTTAATTTATTTTAGGTCGGATTCACCATTCTAAACTAAATTAAAAAAATAGAAATGAAAAACAGTGCTTTGTAAACTACATATATATGAATCCAAAAAGTTTCATTAAAATAAAGCCAAACGGACTTGTGGTTCAACAGTTTATTCAGGAGGACACCATGGCATTCTGTGAGAAAATTTAAATAACCTCCATGAAATTGCAAGACCCACAAAGGCAGAACAGGTGGCGGAGCGATACCATTGCCCATGAGGATTATCCGAGGCTGGTTTAATTGCTAGCTGCATGGGGAGGTCGATTTGCCGGTCCTTGTCCAACTTATTGCACCTCATTAGTTGGCGGGCTGAAGTGAGTCGAGCCATGTGCCCACGAAAGCCTTGTGCTTTCGGTGGCCTCCCTTCCTCAAAGCCAACATAAACACGTCACCAAACACTCATACATACATACATAACGTCTAAATTGTCTTATTGACAGATACAGGCGTTAAACAAACCACACACACACACACAAGACCAACAAAATCAACTATCTGATGTCGAGAAGTCGTTATTCAAAAACTGACAGTTCCACACCATGACAAGCTGCATGAAATATCGAAAGAACGATTTAAGTTTCTTTGGCACATGTTTTTTGCTCATTTTAGAAGAAGGCAGTAAGGGTTCTACTTTTTCTAGAATAAATGAACCTCATGAGTTTAGGACAACATCTGAAAAAAGATGCACACCTCCCTACCGACTTTACCAAAAGTAGTAAATATAAGAAAAATCTAAGTTATGTATAGCGCCGAAAATGACAACATTTTTCATTTGTTAAAAATATAGCGCTTTCAGATTTTTCAAAAAGTTTTAGTGTCATCTCGTTTTTTTTGCATTTTTTTTAGAATGGACTTAAAGTTGAGTGTTGGGGGCTCAGTTTGAATTTAATGAACAGATCTGTATAACTTAGCGAGCACCCTAGTCTTATCATAAGACTAGTTTTTAAAAAGTATTTTTTAATTTATTTTTATATTTTTAACAGAAGAAAACTAACTATGACCACTCTGACCGAATAGAATAAAAAATATATAAAAAGGAAAGCATTATGTTTAATGGACATGCATGTGCTATCGTTTATTTTTATCACTTTGACTTTCCACCGGTTGCAAATTAAATTAGTTATAAGGTATTGTTGATATTAGTTAAAGAAATTATTTTAACTCACCTGTCGTTACATTGTTTCTTCGGATTTCTATTGAGCTTCAACATCAAAATAAACTAACTAAAGCTAGATTAAATTTCAAATCAAACCAATAAAAATGCACAAAATTCATTTGTTCGTCTACTATTACTAGATCGATAAAATATTGCGTCCGCTTTCAGTTTACGCGCCTAGCAACAACATTCGTGTGGGAACCAGAAGCCGAGTTATTATGACGGAACCATTCTTCAGTGCACGCCTGAACATTTAATAAGCCTTGTATTTATATATACAGCTGAAATGACTGAAATGAGAAGGTCTTTTATAACAAACACAGATAAATAGAAATAGAGAAAGAGAGAAAAAGAGGTAATACAGAAAGAAGGAAGAAAGAAAGAAAAAAAAGAAGGTGAATATAAGAAGAGAAAACAAAAAGAATGAGTGATAAAAATTTATCGATTGGCATATTCGTAAGGAATAATGAATTAGCAGATGTAGGTCTGCGACGTTCACCTGTTGTTCTGCATTCAACCTGTAGAGGTATGATTTATGCAGGTAATAATTTTCACTGTTTGAAATCAATATTCTATTAATTGATGGCTAGCCAGATGCAAAGGTATTTATTAATGTAAAGTAATGTTAAGCGTCGCTGCTTGCTACAATATTATTGCACCATTTAGCTCAGGGATGAACAACATACGGCCCGCGACGGGATTTTGGCTGGCCCGCAGACTGTTTCTGATGTGGCACCCGTCAACATCCCGCCGCAATCTCCCAATACTTTCTTACTGCGTCGAACTTTTGCCCAAAACTACCCCCACCCCCCCCCCCCCCGGCTCGTACGCTAATGGATGAAAGACACTACTATTTTCGATATTTTCGAATGTATTAGAGAATGCCATGCACAGAATGCAATTACCGTGGCAAAAAATGTTCAGTGTTACTACGGAAGGTTGTCCTTCTTTGACAGGCTGACAAGAAAGAAAGTTGGTCTACTGAAGAGACTGGATGACCGTGTTGCAGAGGTCGATTGCACCATGGAGCTGATATTTCTACATTGCATAGTACACCAGGAAGAGCTTGACATGAAACATGTTGTGGATCCAGTTGTGAAAATTGTTAATTTCATCAGGGCGAGAGATCTAAATCACAGACAGTTCATCACACTTCTGGAAGATTGCGGCTCTGATCACATTGATGTTCTGTATCATACCGCTGTACGCCGGTTGAGTTTGGGAAAAGTTCTGAGATGTGTGTGGAATCTAAAAATAGAAATCTTACTGTTTTTGGAGATGAAAGAGGAAAATACAGAATATCTTCAACTCAGAAAATCAGAATGGCTGGCAGACCTGGCGTTTGCAGTTGATCTCTTTGAACATATGAATGAATTGAACACCAAACTTCAAGGGAAGTGCACTTTTGCTCACGAAATCTACTCAACAGTGAAGGCATTCAAGGTGAACGTAACTGTTTTCTCGCCAGCTCAGTCAGAATATCACAACACACTTTCCAACACTCAGAACTATGGCAATCCAGATGATGTCAACTGAGAAGCGTCGTAAGCTCTCTCATCGGGGTCAGGGTCTGGGGCTCCTCCCCAGCGCCAACGCATTTGAGAGCCTTGGAATCTAAATGGAGCCTAATCTTAGCTATTAAAAATCTTGTAGGTATAGCTTTTAATTATTAAACTTTAATTATTTTCAAATTTCGAACAAATAATTTTTTCAAAAAGATCAGAAATCAAATTTTCTTTTCAAAATACGTAAACCGCCGTTTATTTGCTATTAATTTTTAAATTAAAAACTGACATTTTTAAATATGAAAAGTATACCATCATAAATGCTTTTAGATAAAACGCATTTTGAGCCACAATCAATTTTCGTGAAGTCTCTTCAGCCTAAGTTTTTAATTTGTTGTCAAATTTTACGTACGCCTTCGTGTGGGCCTGACTCTAGGTACCCTGAAAGAAAAACTTCAATCTGATAGCATTGACAAATTTTATGCGTCATTGAATGAGTCGAAGTTTGCCAACCTGAGAAAGATGGCCAGGAAACCGCTTTTTCTGTACGGGTCAACAATTACTAACATTTTAGACTATGAACATTAACAAGACAAAGCTGCGTTTTAATCTAACTGATGTTCGCGTGTAGTTTTCACTGAGAATTTTTATGTCTGACATGCAGCCAGGGTTCAAACAACTGGTTGGGTGCTAGGTTAGCCTTGAATGTGAGAGCTTCACGGTTCGACTCCCACTCACTTCCTAGTAGCCCATGTCAACGGAAACCTTAGCGGGTAAAATCGTTCTCTCCGTGGGGCATGTAAAAGAACAGCGCCTTTGAACAAAGCGGAAAAGGCGCTCAATAAATTATCAAACATTTACAAACATTCACATTTAGAACTTTGATCGACCATAGATGTCTCATTGACTTCAGCAGCTATTGAAGTACATTACGTTAAACTCATTAAATATTGTTTTGGTCGCTATGCTTTAAAGTTTACATTAGATACGATTTATTGTTTGCATAGGTAGATAAATACGCGAATAAGGTATTGATTTAGTAATCCGGTCCCAAATGATTTCATTTCCCCACATCCGGCCCGCGACTGGAGCAGCCTCCCCGCTTGACTTTTCAGTTGGCCCCACGCACTCAAGTGGGCCCCCGTCACTAAAGTTGGCCCCACGCACTTAAGTGGGCCCCACACTTAAATCACTCCCACCCGCATTTAAGTGGGCCACCGGCACATAAGTGGGTCCCACGTACTTAAGCGGCCCCTGGCACTAAAGTGGGCCCAAGCACTCAAGGGGGCTCACGCACTTAAGGGGGTTTTCGGCACTAAAGTAAGCCCCGCTCTTACGTGAGCCTCTGCACTTAAATGGGCCCCGCACTTAAGTGGCCCCTCCTGTTCTTTAGGTGGCCTTTCTCGGGCTTTTCAGTGAGTTTCCCGGCATTAAAATGGCCCCCCGCACTTAGATGGGCTCCCCGCTTTTGAGTGGTTCACCGAATTTAAGTGGGCTCCTCGCAGAGTGCGGGTCGCACTTGAGTGGCTCTTACCCCCATTTTCACGTGAGTCACCACACTTAATTGGGTCTCCCGCTCTTAAGTGGGCCCCGGCACTCAAGTGGGTCCCTTTTAACTGGCCTTTTCCTGACTTTTTACTGTTCCTTCCCTGACTGTTAAGTATCCTTCTCCGACTTTTATGCAGGTTCCTGACTTTTAAGTGGGCCCATGGTTAATATATGGGCACCTTTCAGACCGTTTTTTCAAAACTCAGGGACATCATTTAGGGGGACGGGGTTTCCTGACTTTTATGTAAGCCAATGGTTATTAAGTTATTATATATGGGACCCTTTTGGATTTTTTTGAGTGTTTCAAGTGAGATTTGAGAAGAGAAACGCAGAAGCTTTTGTAATTATAGGATGCGGTCGTATGTAAAAAAAGCCGTCGCAGTTATAAAGATGGTTAGAGTTATTCATAACCTGGCCGAGTAGGCTGTTCATAGAGAATAAACAAAAAATAAACGAAAAATGAGATGGTAAAGAAACTAAGAAGCTAGATCGTCCACATCGCGATGGAGAGGTGTTAAAAAAGTTATGAACAGTCCAAAGTGGAACGAAAGAGGGCACAGGTTTTGTATGCATGAATCGATCGTATTTTGTCTGAATTGAACGTACGATTTACACAAAATAGTAGGATTAGTAGGATAGGCAATCTTCTTGCATGACTGGAGAGCCCACCGCTGACATAGCCCCAGCCCATCAAGACATTTGTATTATAATTGTATCAAATTAAAAATAAAATTTTTATTTTATAGAAGAAAAATCTTCAAACAAATTTACCCAGTAGGTAAGTCAATATATTTTATCGTTTCAGCAGCGGGGCGTTTTATCATTTTCTAAATCCAATTAGATATTTTTATCGACAGTTTGATGAATTCAAGCATTTAAAAAAAATATTTTTGAAAATGTTTAAAGTGTAACTTAATTATAATAAAAAAGTTTATCTTTCAGGTTCGATGCATTTTTTCTTAAAAATGCATTTTTGTTCTGGTTAATTATTTTACTTATCTTACAAAACACATTAGTTTTTAAAATACATCCTTTAATATATAAATAAAAACAATTATTTTTAATTTGAGCTTCTGATTGTGCAGACTAATTTTCGTGCATGTCGATTGTTTACACGAGTTTTTTTCGTTGTCGCCGACAATGGCTTCCAAGATAATCAAAACAACGGCCCGTCAGGTTACTCCTGTGTTTTCTGCAAATAGTACTGAAGCCAGGAGAAGAGTTTTGAATTTGTACAAAGCTTGGTATCGTCAAATTCCCACAATTGGTAGTATATGTCTCTTCTGTTTTTGCTGTTCAAGGTTGACCTTGCTAAGATTTTATGAAACTCGATATCCGCGGCTATAGCTGAAAAACTTTAAGGAAAAACTAATCCATGATACTGATAAGCCAGTAAATCTCTAATTAGTTGTTTGGTTTACAATGAACACGTAATTTTATTCTATTTATTTAATATTAATACAGTTCTGAAATATGATGTACCCGTGTCCGCCAAGGAATGTAAAGAAAGGCTTCATGAAATGTTCTCTAAAAACAAGTCTGTTACAGACATCCGTGTGATTGACTTGCTTGTTATTAAGGTAACTCGTTTATTGATATCTGAATAATAACGTTCATTTACTAAACTAAACTAAAGTAAAATGGAACACAGTATTTAGCTGGAATTCATACTGGATGCTTAGTTTTTATGCATTTTCAGTTTTTAAATGATGTAATAAATTAAATTACAATTACATTAGCGACACCTATTTATTCTGTATAAAAGAGACATAAGAGGCAAAGACATTTATATAGGAAAAGAAAAGTTTTACAGAAATTTACCAAAAAACAACATTTAAAGAAGTGCATTGTAAAACTTTTAAAATGATAATTAGTATCCTTTGACTATTTACACTGCAGTCATGAGTAACAAAGTATGCTTGGAGTAAACATGAAGAACTAGAAAATATTTTCTATTAAAAGCTCATTTGAACCAATAATTATAAATTTTGATAATAATTTTTAATGTTTAGCATAGCTGCAATTTTCTGTTCACTCATTCTAAAAGCTTTGCATAAAGTCATTGAAATGGTTATCACTAAGCAAGTTTTTTTTTTTAAATATGATTTGATGTGAAGGATTAACAGTGCAGCTTATAATGCCATTCTACCTCCAGCTAAATTCTCCCAACTCAACTGCAAAACGATAAAGGCTTGCTACAGACATCCAAAGCTGCACTGAAAGCTGCTCTCTATAAACTATTTAATTTATATGGACAAACGGCACAGCACATCTGGGAAGTGCTTGCGTTTTAATATGCACTATATAAATTTTAACATTCAATTTGACTTAGCTAATAAGCTGGACTATGTTACTTCACATTGCGAGAAGCTAATAAGCTGGACTATGTTACTTCACATTGCGAGAGATGTGTGGTTTAAACAATTTTTATAGCTTGCATTGTTCTGAGTCAGTCTAATTCAGGGGTGGGCAAACATTTTCTACGGAGGGCCACATTGAAAACTTTTTTGTTATCGCGGGCCGCATATATATTTTCTCTATTTTAATAAAAATTTACAAGTTTGAAAGTCTCATGTATTACAGACTGTTTGGTGAAAACAGTTTGCATCTTCTTTAAATTGTTAACCAACTCCTGGCATTTTATTTTTCTCTCTTTTTCCGTTAAATTTTGCCCAAAATTCAAATGTTTTGTTTGGTAGTGTCTTTTTAAATTAAACTCTTTAAAGACACTCACACACTCATGGCACAGCAAACAGACAGCCTTGTCCCTAACATTTGCGAAGAAGTACTTATCAGTCCAATCTTCATTAAAAACACGACATTCGTCCTCAATTTTTCTTTTCTTGGCAGCACTCATGGTTAAATCAACGCTTATTCTATTCACTTTCAAATTACAATGTTTAAAACCTTTCAAAATGTAAACAAAACTAACTTTTGGTTAAGCGCGAACACAGTTGCGAATAGGGATGTTGTGAGTTTTATGTAAAAACAACCAACAAAAAAAACGTTAATATAATTTATTTAAATCGAAGCCGATAATCTAAATAACAATTTCAAAAATTTCGCGAAAATTCTAAACGGGCCGTAGTTTGCCCACCTCTGGTCTAATTAATGGTTGCATCAGAGAATCATGTGTTTGTCCAATAATGCCTATTTAAAGTAATTATCTGTACATTTTCATTGACCGTATATTTGTGTTAAGTTGTGTGTTATTCTCAACAACTGTTTACAATGTATTAACTTCTTATTTTTTCTCTCAAAATAGTGAAATTTATTTACAAGTCACAAACACTTTAATTGTAGAATTACAATATAATCCTGATATATCGTGCTTCCAGGGGCACAGAAAAGGCTAAGTTATATCCAAAGTCCATTTCATCCAGAGTATGAAAAAAAACAGTTTACATGGTACTAAGAAGAAACAAATTGTATTCATTACATTCGAAATGTCAGTGAGATAGTAAAAATGCATTACTTTGGTCTAATATAGTCTGTCACCTTTTGATGTCCAAGATATTAGAAGCAGCTTGTTCAACAGTGTGATTTACTAAGACTATATTGCTGATAAATTTCAATTATTTTTTAACTGCTCGCATATCTTTTTTTTTTTATTTCAAACATGATTGCTTTATATTTCTTGCTCTCTCTCCTAACTTCTTTTTGTCCATAAAATGTAAAATAGATTTGGTAAAAGTTGCTTGAAACCTTCTTTAAACTTTGTTACGTAAACTAAATTTGAATTATGTTAAGCAATAACCTTTGATGTTCATACAAAGGGATTTTAGCCTTGTAGGTTTTTTGCTTATACAAAATGAAATAATGAGCTGATTTTTTCAAAAATATAGATAAAAACCTTCTCCTTAATGAGTACCATGTTGTGTCAAAATTTGGTTGAGTTTAGTGCTTAGCAATACATTTATATAGATTTTCCACCACATGAACACTTCATAAGGACATGTCATTCTCCTGCTGTGACTATAGCAGACTATAATTTGATTTTTTCCTTTAATAAAAATATTTTCTGCAATTCAAAATACTAATTTTAGTGTGAGGTATTTTGGGTTGTTTTAACTATCACATGGAGGAATGCTGTTTTTTTATTTATTTTTTTATTTTATTTCTCTTTCACAACGCCTTTTCCAAGACAAGTCTTGCTTGAAGGCGAGAAAGGGTACTTGCAGAGGCAGCCATTTATAGGCGACTACCCTTTTAGCAATGCGAGTGAACTCCTTGCTTAAGGGAGATACGCTGGTGACGCCGGCGAGGTTCGAACTGCCGACCTAACGATCGACAGGCGAACGCTCTACTGCTCTGCCACCAGCACCTCTGTTATTTCTGATTCTTCAAGGCTTCATATTTTAGGTCTCTTATTACTTATTACAGTTTTCCAAACTACTTTGATTGGGTCACTGTTTACTCAAAATGGGTTGAAAAGTAAAAGTTAAGGAGATATTTCTAGGAAATATTATATAAAAAGATTCTCTAAAATGATATATAAGTGGAAAGTCACATTTTTGAGCCTAAATGTTTTGTCTTAGAAATAAAATGCCGATAAATGATAGTTTTCAGAAAATTTTTTTTTTGCATTTCAAACCAAGGGTTTGTGGTTTAGGTTTTCATTAGAAAATTTATTTAATTTTTAATTGCAAAAAATATTTTTTAGGGTCAAATGGAGTTGGTGGAAGCTGTTAATGTTTGGAAGGCAAGAAATCACATAATGGATTTCTTCAGCAACCACGGCGAGAACAAGCCAAACGATTTCTTGTCAAAGTTCTATGATGGTCACCAATAAATTTAACTAAATATCGAAGTATTGGTAAATGTGATTGGATCTATTTAGAAACATTTATTTAGTTTAGGGAGACTTGTTAGACTTACAAAAATTAGTCCAAATCAGACGTTAGAATATGGTGATTTTTTGTGTGTTTGCTTTTGAACCATTGCATAATACCTATTAGAGAAGGGATGTTTTCAGCTAAGCCTGTGAAGCTCTGCTTTTAAATTAAATTAGTAATAATTTTAGAGGTTCTGCAATATGTGCTTTACCATGATCAGAAGGTTGAAACTTTGGAGCCCATTTCTAAAATTTGCATAGATGTTTTTTTGCAAACGTTTATTCAGAGCATAACATTTTTTTTATCTATTGGCAGATGAAAGAAATCGAATGACTTGGCATAATAACCTCTGCCCTGCCGATTTCGGTCTGACCTGTTTAGATAACCATAAAATTAAGGCCTGGACCATGCAGATCTCTACTGAGACATTGGTTTCAAGGGAATAGGGTTAAAACATACTAGTCCAAACTGCTAAAAGACGGATCCAAGAATTTTTTAAGGGAGCCCAAAAAATTTTTAGTCTTCTTAAATTTTGGTTTCTGTTGTTTGCCGCCTGTTGAAAGATATCTTTCAACATTTTTTATTCAGTAAACTCAAGCAAACAGAATTGAAATTAAGTTTTTTGTTAACTTTCTTTTTCTCGATTTTTTCTCTTTTCTTTCTTTCTGTATTTTTGTTCTCTTTTCTTTCTTTCTGTATTTTTTTTTCTCTGGAATGTCAACACAAGACACATTTTTTTATCAGATACTTCAAAGCTGAAAATGACTTTTTAGCTGCAGTGTTAAACACTAGGATGTTTCAATCAGTTAACAAGTTATCAATTATTGCAAACTGCAAAATATTATTTTTTTTTTAAGAAAATGGCTTTTTTATGTTCCTTCATAGATGTTTGTGTGGGAGTAATTAAACGAGACACTTCCATGTGTTAACCTTAAAACTGGAACTGTTCAAGTCAAATTCGAACAACTCGACTACTTCTACGATTTTGAGCAGCGAGATTTTTTTATGGTTACAAGGATAATTCTGGGCTGTTGTGCTTATTTTGGGAAATTGTCTGTTTTCTTAACCGTACTTTTAGCTGGTTGATGAAATGTTCCGAAAATGAAATGAGAATATTTTTCATGAACTACTCTTCTGGACTACCTGCAAGAGCATTTGCATTGTAATTATTTTCCTTTTTCTTAAATTAGTGGAGTTGTTAGTTTAAGCCAATTTTTATGTAATTTCTGATGCACTGGTGAAAACTCAATGGAATTTTTTTATCTGCAATGGCCCTTTCACCATCACCTGCGCTATGACATTTCCGATGTTTTGCGTAAAAACCTACGGAAACCTGCTGAGAAATACCGTTTTGACCAGGCAGTTTTAACTATTTGCAGAGACTCAGGGACCAGTTAAACTGCTTCTTCTTAACATGCGTCGGAGAGGAAAAAATACAATTACAAAATCTGTTCGTACATTTGAACATGTTCCTGATTGTCAGATCATCACAGCTCTTGGAGCCAGCCAAGTTTAAGTGGTGGTTGAAGCAGATTATTGAATAAAACAGTTAATACCTTATGATTTCTTTACATCCATTGAGCCTGCCCATTACAGCTGTTGCTCTGTAATACTTTAGTTATTAACAACAATCTACTGTTTGACCAACACGTCTAAAAAAGCCAGTCAGCAGTTCTTCACTTTCGAGTGAATAAATCCAGAAACATTTTCATTTTTGTTTCAGCTTTTTTTTTCATAATACTGTCAGGTCCAGCAAAAAAAGTTGAAAATGACATTTTCATTTTTCTAAATAAGCTCATGATTTACCAGCTTATTTATACAAATGAAAATGTCATTTTCAACTTTTTTTGCTGGACCTAACAGTAGATGTCTAAATGTCTTTGAGATACTATTTGAAAAATATTTTGCATTGAATTTGGTTAAAAAAATGTCAAAAAATTTTAAATATCTGCCAAATATCAGAATTTTTGATGATCGAGGGGTGAATTTAGTAAAGATAAAGCCTCAGGTTAAAAAAAAAGTTGCAAGCCTAGTAACAAACTAAAGTGAAGTTTTTTTAACCTTAAAGGGGGGCACAAAAACGTGATTGATTAAGACATTTACCAATACAATTTTATGTTGTCATCACAACTATGAGGATAGTGTTTCATTTTTGCATCTGTTGGAACTAGCAAAACATTTCTAATTAATTTGTTACTGCAATTTGTCGCTAGGGGAAACAATTTTGCTCTAGCGATTGCTTCTCCTGGCATTGCTTCAACTTTGATGGCTTGTGGTGGAACTGATCACTCGGTTTTTCTTTATACAGTGTATTCTATCTTTAACCAATTTTGTTCTAAGGGAGATCCATATTATATCATGCTGTATTTGCTTACAACCGATTTTGTTATAAGCAAAATTTGATATTACCGATTTCGTTTTAAGAAGATTGCATTTCATCTGACATTAAAACAGTCAGATGAAATGCAAAAACAGTCCGAGCAAAGCCGACAGCCTCTCAGTTTCGGGTAAAATGTTTTAAAATTCGGGCAAAATAGGCTGGAAATTCCGGCAAAACAGTTTAGAAATTTTCGACAAAACAGGTAAAATAATTCACAAAATTCTAATAAATTTAAGAACGATTTTTGTAAAAACACATTGGTTTAAATTCGAATGATAATGATAATGAATCCGAGTTTTATTAAAGTGGCGTATGTTCTTCAAAAGAACTTCAAGACCACAATTTATGTTCATTGTTACGGGCAGGGGAGTCATTTGAGGGTCAATAGATTTATTTTTGAAAAAAATAGCTAAAACCTTTTTGGAGACATTTTTGAAAATGTTATTGTGACTACGTGATTACCTTCTCCCAACCATCAGCGTTTTAAGAAAAAAGCATATGAAGTTTTATGAATTGTTTTTTTACAAACTTGTATTTAGGTTACAATCTCTGTGTGTGTGTGTGTGTGTGTGTGTGTGTGTGTGTGTGTGTGTGTGTGGCTGTCTTGCAAGTAAAATTTAACCAGCTTTTTGACTAGCTAGAAAGCTGAAACTTGCAGCATATGTTTATATTGGATGACAATACATAAATCAATTTAAAAAAAACTTAATTTGAACATCTTTCGTATTTCTAAATCGAGTGTATTTGAAATTGAAGTTTGTGTTAAAAAAAAACTCGTTTTTCCTTGACTTGTTACAAACTTTTATTTAGGTTACAATCTCTGTTTGTGTGAGTGTGTGGCTTTCTCTGTAGGCAAATCTTGCAAGTGAAATTTAACCAGCTTTTTTACTAGCTAGGAAGCTGAAAATTTCAGCATAGCTTTATATTGGATGAGAATACATGATTCAATTAAAAAAAACGTAATTTGAACATCTTCCGTATACATACACACAGGCACACATCGAGTGTAATTGAAATCAAAGTTTGTGTTAAAAAAAACTCGTTTTTTTCTTTACTTGTTTACTATAGAGACCTAAAGTACAAAATTAGAAATACTTTAGGACATTCTTGGTGCTGGAAAATAACTTTGAACTTGTTAGATGTTTGTCATTCATTTCTGTGAAACGGATATAAATAATTATAACTTAAAAATTAAATTATGAAACAATTCTTGTGATTGTTGTGAAAACTTAAAAAATGTAGTGCCTGGATTTTGACAAATGCAGGATTGGGCAAAAAAAACTGAAATATTATCTAAATTATTTAACTTATCATAAAACAAATAATCAATATATATATATATATATATATATATATATATATATATATATATATATATATATATATATATATATATATATATATATATATATATATATATATATATATATATATATATATATATATATATATATATATATATATATATATATATATATATATATATATATTATAGTAACCCACGTCACTCACTCACTGATTCTGTCACGCCTACGTAATTATTTGTATAGACGATATCGATGTGCACGTAAGAATTTATTGCGCGCAGGCGTGTACTAAAAGTTATTATGCAATCGTAACTATATACACTCTCAGTTCTAGAGATCAAAAGAAGTGGCGCTGCAATCGAAAAATATTATATAATGAGATTAAAAAAAATCCCAGAAGCAAGGACTACTTCTCAACGATGGCCGTCATTTTACAAGAAATGTTGTGTTTACTGAAATTCTGTAATAACTAATTATTGCACTCTTTAATTTTCACATCTTTTGAATTTATATGAAATACGTTAGTAAATTGAAAATTTAAACAAATAAAAACTTTCATTAAATTTACTTATATATACAAAAAAAAATTTTATGGTTATCAAGTGTCATTTTGTTTTTGGTGACTATTTTTTATAAAATGTATCCAAAGTACATCGTAATTTTAAAACATCCGTCCTTGGGACAGGTAAAACCACTATAATACATAATGAAATTTTAAAAAATCCGTCATTTCTGACGGGCTATCTCTAGTATATATATAGTAGCCCACGTCACTCAATCACCAATTTTGTAGACGATATCGATGTGCATGTAAAAATGTTGACATTTGGTATATGGATTCTTCTTGAAAAATAAAAAGATACGTGTTTCACCATTTTTTGAAAATTCGGTTTCCCGGACCTCAAATGTGGTCTATTCTAAAAATAACTGTAAGTGCTACAGATGTGAAAATTAGTATTTTGAGGTTTTGTGCCGGTTAAAAGTAGATGAGTTCAGTTTATCACCGGACGGACGGGCCAAGCCGTTATTTTAGGGTCTTCATACGGCCCTGCCCAAACCTTAAATCAAAGTGGGACGGGCCAAGATTTTTAACCAAGTATATAGACACTAGAGATAGCCCGTCAAAAATGACGGAAGTTTTAAAATATGGTGCCTCACTCGCACGATCTCGTGCTAAACGTTGGGAGATCGCATTAGCAGCTCGATGTAGCTGTAATTCATTGGGAGACATTTGTTCAACTCGATGGCGTTGCGAGGCAGCTTTGGTTTCTCGATGTAGATGCAATTCATTGGGAGACATTTGCAAAACTCGATGGCGTTGCGAGGCAGCATTGGTTTCTCGATGTAACTGCAATTCATGGGGAGACATTTGCTCAATTCGATGACGTTGTGAGGCAGCAATGGAAGTGTGAAGAGCTTCTAGATGTTGAGGAGTAAGTCGATAGACATAACGTTGTTGTGATGCGGCATGAGAAGCATGAAAAATTTGCAATTCCTCAACAGACATTTGTGCAGTGCGTTGTTGATGAGTTTCTGCATCTAACACTCGAGTTTTTGCTTTTGATTGTGGAGTTTGTCTGGCGCGATATCTGTGTTGCCTTTCTTTAGCTAGACGCCGTTATCTCGACACAGCATCTTTGTCGTCATTCATATTAAGAGACATTTTGTTTAAAAACATATATCAAACTACTTTTTTGTATATTAGCCACACATACTTTATTTTTCAATTATTAAAATCTGAATTTAATTCATAGGAAAAGCAAAACTAATATATATATATATATATATATATATATATATATATATATATATATATATATATATATATATATATATATATATATATATATATACTAGCGGGGGCACCCGGCGTTGCCCGGAGTTTTTAGAGGTTTACCTAATGCGTTTCTTTTTTGCTCCCGTTTCCTTCCCGCTTGCGCTACCGCTCCCGGTCGTTATCCGTTATCTGTCGCTTTCCCGCTCATTTTTTCGCTCTCAGTTCCCCCCCTAGATCCGATTCTACATACATACATACATACATACATACATACATACATACATACATACATACATACATACATACATACATACATACATACATACTAGAGATGGGAATCGAACCCAAAATTAGAAGTTCGAGTTCGGTTCGGTTGATAATTTTTGGGTTCGGGTTCGGTTCGGGTTCGGTCCCCTTTGGGTTCGAGTTCGGTTCGGGTTCGGTCCCTTTTGGGTTCGAGTTCGGTTCGGGTTCGGTTGCTATGGGGTTCGAGTTCAGTTCGGGTTCGGTTGCTGTGGGGTTCGAGTTCGAATGTAATCGACCAGTTAAAGTTTGTTCGAGTTTAGCTCGAAATGTGATGACTATTGATTGAGTTTAGTTCAATTTTTTAATACACAAATAATAGGTACATTTATTTTAACATTATTTAAAATAAGAACAAATCAGAAATTGTAATTGTATTTTAAAAATATTAGTTGCTCTTTCAAAATCTGTTGAATGCAAATAAAGTAAATGTAAAAAATAAAAGTATTTTAAATAGCACCATACTTATAAAAATATTTTAAATAACACTATAATTATAGTCCCAAACTGTAATGACTTTGAATGTTATAATAGTTTAATAGACATAATTTAAATTTAATCATTTCATCTTTACCATCTTCAAAAGGCAAACACACTTGAAACTATTCCAAATATGACTCTTTGTCCATGTCGCATCTACTAATCGCGCCTGATTTTGAGACACCAGCTTATCAAAGTTTTTACAATCACTTCTAACTTTCGCTATATCAAGTTTTTTCGATGGAGAAGAAACAATGATACAATCCATTATAAATTATTGAATAGAAATGCCGCCGCTTATAACAATGAAAACAATAACAAAACAAATAACGCTGGTCCGTTTTTTCTTTTTCATAGATAAAAAAGCAAAGAAAAATAATCAAATAAGTGATATTAAAAAGCTTGGCCCAAGATTGTCATTTAATTTTCTAGGTTGGCTTTTTTTAATTTTGTTCAGATGATGTTTTAACTGGGTTCGAGTTCGGTTCGAGTTCGACCATTAATGGGTTCGAGTTCGGTTCGAGTTCGACCATTAATGGGTTCGAGTTCGGTTCAAGTTCGACCGTCATTGGGTTCGAGTTCGGTTCGAGTTCGGTGCATAAAAATTTGGGTTCGTTCGAGTTCGGTTCGAAATGCTAAAATGTGGGTTCGAGTTCGAAAGGTTCGGTTCGAGTTCGGTTCGATTCCCATCTCTAATACATACATACATACACATACATACTTTGAATGAGCAATTAGTGCCGAAATATTGTAAAAAACACATACATACATACATACATACATACATACATACATACATACATACATATATATATGCATACATACATACATACATACTTTGAATGAGCATTTAGTGCCGAAATATTGTAAAAAACACATACATACATACATACATACATACATACATACATACATACATAAACACACACACAGACACACATACATGCACATACACATACATACATACATATATATATATATATATATATATATATATATATATATATATATATATATATATATATATATATATATATATATATATATATATAGTTCCCGCTCGCTCACCCGCTCTGCTCTGCTCATTTTGTGACGGATTTCAAAAATATTTTCTTTATATTTGATTCCCCTTGACTCTCAAGGTTGTGTGAAAATTTCATTACGATCGGATGAATGGTGTAGCAATGCATAAATAACATACCTATATACATACATACATATATATATATATATATATATATATATATATATATATATATATATATATATATATATATATATATATATATATATATATATATATATACAAACATTCATTTATATATATATATATATCACCAATATTTCACCATTTTTTGAAAATTTGGTTTCCAGGACCTTAAATGAGAAGTGGAAAAAGGGTTATTTGATTTTAAAATAACTGCTACTCAAAAACTGTAAGTGCTACAGATGTGAAAATTAGTATTTTGAGGTTTTGTGCCGGTTAAAAGTAGATGAGTTCAGTTTATCACCGGACGGACGGGCCAAGCCGTTATTTTAGGATCTTCATACGGCCCTGCCCAAACCTTAAATCAAGGTGGGACGGGCCGAGATTTTTAACCAAGTATATAGACATTTTAGTGATTTTAGGGTGTTCAGACGGGCCGGGCTTAACCTGAAGTCAAGGTGGGACGGGCCGAAGTTTTTCATCAAGTATATAGAA
>OZ022246.1:7847141-7899641 GCA_963978895.1 Erpobdella octoculata
ATAATTATTTCTGGAGTAGAAACCAAATACTAATTTTTACTTCTGTAGCATCTACAGTTTTTGAGTAGCAGTTACATTAAAAACCAAATAACCTTATTTTCCACCCCACATTTGAGGTCCTTGAAACCAAATTTTAAAAAAATGGTAAAACACGTATATCTTTATTTTTAGAATAGAAACTAAATACTAATTTTTACTCCTGTAGCATTCACAGTTTTTGAGTAGCAGCTACTTTAAAAACCAAATAACCCAATTTTTCAACCCACATTTGAGGTCCGGGAAACCGAATTTTCAAAAAATGGTGAAACACGTATCTTTTTATTTTTCAAGAAGAATCCATATACCAAATTTCAAAATCTCCTCATTTTTGGTTTTCGAGATATACATTGTTTTAGAAAAAAGTTTGTTTTCGAGTTTCTTCCCCTCAGGACCAAAATTTTTAAAAATCCTTTTTAGTGGATGCTTACGCAATATAAGTAATATAAGTTCCAAATTTCACGTTCCTAGGATGAGGCGTTTGAGCTCGGCGTTGATTATTAGTCAGTCAGTCAGTCAGTCAGTCAGTCAGTCAGGACATGTTCTTTTATATATATAGATTAATAATGCTGTTTAATAATTTTTGTGCTTTATAATATTTTTCACTTTTTATGTTTATATATTTTTGTCAAATTACAATTAATCATAAAAAAATAATTACAAAAAATGATTTTCAATAAATGACTAAAAGAAAGCAAATATTACATATGATATTCATATGTAGGTACACTAATATACAGAAAATCTCGGCTATAGAAAATAAGCTTCAAGCAATGCGGCCAAGAATGCGGGCCTTTATTAAAAAGTTTGTAAGAGGTCTGTAAAAGGTTCGTAAAAAATTTGTAAAAAGTTTGTAAAAAGTTTGTAAACAGTTTTTAAAAGTTTGTAAAAAGTTTGTAAAAAGTTTGTAAAAAATTTGTAAAATGTTTGTAAAAAGTTTGTAAAAGTTTGTAAAAAGTTTGTAAAAGTTTGTAAAAAACAACGTAAACGCTTTGATGTAATCTAAAAATTAAGGGCCCTTACAGATAGATCAATTACCTAATTTAGTTTATTTAGATATAAGTAATTTAAATGCTGTAGTTAAGAAACGGGTCACGTGGACGCACTCGAGAAGCTTTCAGTTTTTGGGGCTGCGTTTTCGTCGTGGGAGGAATTTTGAACTTTCTTCATAAATCAACACCAAGGTTGAAAGTAACATTAACACAATTGATGGAGTTTTAGCGTCTATGAAGCATCTTTTCTAGAAAACTAAAATGTTTTCAAAAGTTGCTAATCGTATGAAAATTTTGGCAAAAAATGAACAACATCATTTGAGTATAAAAACAATTTTCCAATCATTACAAAATTTCTACACAAAGCAATTTATTACTACAACCCTGTAATTGAGAATTCATTGGCTAAAAAAATGTTGAGATTATTACGTACTTTATCTAAAATTGGCTTAAAAAACAGTGACACCAAAAAGTTTATAAAAGATACAGTTTAAGTTGGATTGGCAAGCTAGTCAACAGGCCTTGTTTTAGCGATGTCATGTGGAAATGGATATTATCACCAAGTTACAGCTGAGTTTCAAACCTCATATCAATTGATCTAGAAAATTCCTTGTGTGCTAAAAACTATGATTATTTTGAGGGTTTTGATATTCACGATATGGCCAATTATTTGATAAAGGCTTCTAAAAGACATTACGAATTGAAAAAATGTTTTATTCCAGAAGCTGATGATATTTTAAACTTAGTTAAATTTAAGTCATCTAATGCACACTATTTTGAAAAGTTGGAATTATTCAATCAAAATCCTCGAGAAAATTTTTGGTAACCTATAAAACAACGGAACCAAGAAATTTATGGTTATAATTAAATTGAAGGTATGCGGATTTTTCATCAAAGGACGATTCATCAAGGGACTGTTCTTCAAGGACTATTAATCAAGGGACTATTCATCAAGAGACTATTCATCAAAGGACTATTCATTAAGAGGACGGTTCATCATAAGGACTGTTCATCTAAAGTCTATTCATCAAGAGGACCATTCATCAAATTTTGAAACCACTCCTCAACAACTTTTATCAATATATACCCAAGTTATTTTTAGCGTAAAGTAATTTAATGTATTTTTAGAAAACAGTTCTTCATTTTTGATAAAATAAATTTTAAACATATCAGTAATTTAAAAAAAATAGTGATAGCAACCAGGGTTGTTAAGAGCGGTACTATTGGCTGAAGAATTGTTGATGGCAGCGCGCTACATTTTTAAGCTGTTTTCAGCGCTCTTCG
The DNA here is from genome assembly GCA_963978895.1 of Erpobdella octoculata. Taxonomy (NCBI): domain Eukaryota; kingdom Metazoa; phylum Annelida; class Clitellata; order Hirudinida; family Erpobdellidae; genus Erpobdella; species Erpobdella octoculata. The sequence goes on from OZ022246.1 coordinate 7,849,454, forward strand.
CTACCGCTACTTTTATTGGAAAACAAATGGGTTTTTTACATCAATTAAATGATTTCCAATGTATTTAGTTTTAATTTGAAGTATGCATGAAATCTGAGTCTGGTTGATTTATCGACGAGCGTTAGCGTCTCTTTGAAATGTGGAACCTTTCCTGACCTCGCTAAAGCGAGCGTGTGCGTCTCTCTGAAGCGTGGCAGAAGTGGTATACCGGGTGTTAGTGATGTTTTGACGTGTATGGTATCTGGCTGTTTGAGTGTGTATGTACCTACAGTTTGTACGAACAGTTGAAGGCAGTTTTTTTTAAACTTTTTATTAAATTGTCTTTTGCTCGTTTGATCTTATTTTTGTCCAGTTGTTTTATTTACTGTATGTAAAGAATAAAATTGTTGTATATTACAACCATGTTTTCTACAAACTTGTTGATTGCTCGAGGCATAAGTGTCTTTAAAGCATGGCCCCTTGGTGTTAAATGACCGATACCATATTTGACATATCGGGCATGCGTGATGCTTTGACGTGTTTGTGGCCTTTGGTGAATGTGTACATATACGGTTTACGAAAACTGTTGAATTTAGTTTTTCTGGTGCTGTGACCGGAAGCGGGAAAGCGATCGTGAGCGGGAAGGCAACCGGGAGCGGGAGACAAGCGAGAAGAGAGAACGACCGGGAGCGTAAGACAAGCGGGGAAGGAAACGGGAGCAAAAGAGAAAAACAATCCAAAAACCTCTAAAAACCCCGGGCAACGCCGGGTACCCCGCTGGTTCTATTATCAAGTATAAAGTAATTGGATGCAAGCACAGTAGTAAATTTGATATAAATTACCCTACATTTTGGTAACATATTTTGGTTGAAAATAACATCTTAAACAATTTTATTAACTTTTTTTGATGAATAGTCCGCTGGATGAATAGACATTAGATGAACAGTCTTTATGATGAACCGTCTTCTTGATGAATAGTATTTTGATGAATAGTCCTTGATGAGCAGTCCTTTGATGAATCGTCCTTTGATGAACAGTCCTAGAATCAAATTGAAACACTCAAAGAGATGAAATATAGCTTTAAAAAACATCTTTCGAATTGGTGCTATGCATTTTTTTAAACTTTTTTTGTCTAAATTAGCAGAATTGTTTAACGTGTGTTTTTTTTATTTCCCATAAAATCTTTTAAAAAATAAACTTGAAAATATAGAAATTCCAGCAGAAATAATTAAAGAACACTAACGAAAAACTTTTTTAAAAACTTTCTTATTAAAGTGGGGTTCATCGATTCTTGATGATTTTGGAACAATCAAACAAAAACGACTGTTTTTGGAACAAGCTTTTTGTCACCAAATGATTAAATTGCAAAAATTTGCACGTAGAAAATTTTTGAAAACGGAGAAAAGGTTGAGATCAAAAGTGAATATGAGAAAACTTTAATATAATCTGCCATTCTTTTTCCTTTATATATTACAAACTTTTATTTAGATTACAATCTCTGTTTGTGTGTGTGTGGCTTTCTCTGTACGCAAATCTTGCAAGTAAAATTTAACCAGCCTTTTAACTACCTAGGAAGCTGAAACTGTCAGCATAGTTTTATATTGGATGACAATACATTATTCAATAAATAAAACTTAATTGGAACATCTCTTGTATTTCTAAATCGAGTGTATTTGAAATAAAAGTTTGTGTTGAAAAACTCGTTTTTTTCTTTATTTGTTTTATAGTAAAGTATTTATCAAAGCTGGATACATGATTTTGAAAACTTGGGCAAGCGCCATGCGTTAGCAAGTAGGTTGTATGAATCAGGCACGTCGCATCGTTTTGAAAAGTGGGGGACAACTTTCTAAAACGAACTTTTTTATTTTGTAATCTCAAATATTAAAGTTTGTAACTTGCTTGTATTATTGTATTTTAGCGCATATAAGCCGCGGCTTATACAATTTTTTACACACGTAAGAACCAACATGCGGCTTATAGATGGTCGCGGCCTATTCAGGAACTTTTTTACACATAATGCTGACACTGAGGTTCATTTTCTTTAAGTTTACATAGAATACAACTTAAAAACAGACCATAGAATAAATATAAAATAATGTGATATTTACCAAAATTATAAGTGTTCAATGTATATACAGTTACAATGAATACAACTGAACAAGTAGTCTATGTAATGGATGACAGGGGCTCATATTCGTACGCGGCTTATAGAAAAACATTTTTACACAAAAGGCGATATCCATGGCTTATACCGTTAATGCTATTGCCACGGCGGTACGCGATCTTTGATTCGCTATATCTTTATTAATTTTATTTTTTTTACACTATATGGTATATTTAAACTCAGAATTTGTACTTTTATATAAAAATATTAATGAAATTTAAAAAAAATTATTTTGAAATTTTTATGCTACTACCTAGGATAGGGTTTAGGGGTAGGGATAGGGTTAGGGGTAGGGTTAGGGTTCGGGTTAGGGTTAGGGTTAGAGCTAGGGATAGGGCTAGGGTTAAGGTTAGTAGCAATTTTACCGATTGTAATCACGTCGAATCGCCGGGGCAATAGCAGTGACAGGCTTATACACGCGTGCGGCCTTTACACGAAAGCGGCCTAAATGCGCTAAAATACGGTAATAAATATGCATCTATTCAGTAATCACTCATCAACTATATTTCTATTTGAATCAAAGTTGAACATAAATATACGATACTAAAAGTTGCCAAAAATGTCAAGCCGATATTCAGACAAACAAACTGGCAGCAAGGTAAGCTCAAATAGACCGCGCTAATTGTCTCCTGGTGCACGTGCAACAGCGCGCAATTATTCAAACGATTTTGCGTCATCGTCGTTCTCAACCATGTTTTAAGGCGACGCAAAGTAGAAAAACTTTGTTTTGAGGTGACATTTGAGGTTCTTTAGAAGACGATCGACTTCCCCCAAAAGTCTTCGAGTTTGTTCTGATAGCTTCGCAAATTCGGAAGCAACGCTTTGTAAGCTCTGGCAGCTGTGAAGAGTTTCTAAAGTAATTTTATTTTTTAAATGTAACTTTTTTACCAGATATTTTTGAAAAATGTTTTACATACTAGTTTCAAAGGTGACTTGAATATCTTATCAAGGGTACCACCAAAAGCAGATTGGTAGAATTTTTGATTAATAAGTAAAATTGCTTATGTTTTCAACAAAAACACCAAAAAATTGACTTATAAATTTGATATTCTACTTTCGAAAAATGTTCCGATATCGTGGCATAGCAGATTGGCTTCAAAAATTTATGTCCAGGAGGAAAGAATTGCCTACGGATCCCAGAGGCTACCAACTTGGTACAAGCAACCGCCTTCAATCGTCATACAGTCAACGAATATTTTGGTAATCTGCGAGAAATGCGGACTCGACATACATATGCACCACAGAACATCTGCAACTGTTCAGAAACATGTTAAAATAATAGCTGGTCGTGGTGACAAGCAAGTCGGCAGAATAACATCTGCGGAAAGTGGAACTCTCATCACGGCATGCTGTGCTGTAAACGCAATCGGAAATTCCATTCCGCCGTTGTTTATTCTTCCTCGAGTCCATTATAAAAACACAATGATTGCTGGTGGTCCACCTGGCTGTGTTGGGGTTGCAAACTCATCAGGATGGATGAATGCTGCAACGTTCATACAGTGGTTGAACCATTTCATTCTCCACACAAAATGTTTTGCAGTCTATCCAGTGTTGCTACTGCTTGATAACCATAAAAGTCATATATCTGTGGGTTGTCTGGATTTGGCAAAACAGAATGCATCACACTGCTCACTTTTCTACCACAATCTAATCCAAGGCCTATGACGATATTTGAAATTGTTGGAATTGTAAGCAAGGCTTATTCGAAAGCTTTCACTCCATCAAACATCATAGCAGGATTCAAGTTGGCTGGAATCGGGCCTTTCAATGCAAATATTTTTAAGTACAGTACCTCGGCACCCTTGATACTATTTTAAAATTTTTATTTTTTAAATGTAACTTTTTTACAAGATTTTTAAAAAAAATGTTTTACACAGTTACATGGGATATTTAAATATCTATTCAATTCACTTCACTTCACTTCAACAACTTTAAAAAAACACGCAGTTTCGTCAAATTGGGAAAAATCGAAATTTAGTATCACGGGTGCCTGGTCTCCCATACTATTCAAAAGTTTCTACAACTTTTGGGAGGCTTGCCCTAAGAAAACGCGCTGTCTTACAAAGTGTTAAATTTGACGCTTAAAAAATGTCACAGACACGTTTAAAGTTCAAAGTTTGATCACATGGTCATGTAGATATTATATATGATACCGTTAAAGCCGTGATGGAGCAATTATCGAACATTATAAAAGCCTTGCTTACTTTGACAGTTGATCACGATCCCAAAACTTATACAGACAGTACAGCATTACTGACTGCACTTTGTTACATTGATTTTTTTGTGTTAAAAACAATACTATCAAACAAAATGTCTCAACGGATACTTGCAGGAAAAAACTCTCGACGTGATAACAGTCAAGACAACAGCTACAGCAACCAAGTTCACAGCTGTAGGCATCATGGGAAAAAGATGACACAAGGTGACTGATTTGTTTTGATAATTTTCAAACTGAAACAACTTCTATCATAAAACTATTCAAGACAGCAGTTTTTTAATAAATTCACATTTCTTCCATCGTTCAGAGTGGAAATACTTCTTAAAATCTTCATATTGGTAGATCTGGTAGAAGTGCATAATGGTTTATTGTTAATACGTACAATGTCGAATGGTTCCACAAAAGGATAAAACATTTTGACATTTTATAGAAACAAAATTACGAATACCCACAAAACAATCATTTTTATAATTTTTATGGCACTATAGTTTTATTTGGAAGTGCTCATGAAAAAATAACTTTAAAATTTTTTGAAGTTTGTTAATTTTCTAATGATCCCTCTAAGCTTCTAATCTTTCGCGGACATCCCGTGGACATCCGGACAAGTAAAAATTAATAAAAAATTTAAAAATTACTTGAGAAAGAAGCATGTAACATGAAAACCGTAAAAAGCTTTATTTATTAAAAATCTTCAATAATTTTGTAATTCGGAAACTAAAAATGTTTTGCAAAATATTTTTTGTTGATAGTAAGTCTATAAAATATGAAAACATTGACCAAAGTCTTCTAATACTTAATATGTAAAGTATCTGAAGATGAAAAATTTAAGAAACTTTTGAATCAATATGGAATAATCAAATTTTTTATTAAAAAATTTGAAAATTAAATGTCGCTTTCTTTAAATAATCTAAAAATTAAAAATATGTTTCTTTACATAAGATTTGTATTTTTTTTTTAAAGTTTCAATTGGTTTCATACTATATTCACTCAAATGTTGTCCAATCAATATGAAAATTTAAAAGAAAGTAAAGTCCAGCCAAATTTCAATTCAATTGTGAAAATTGAAAATATCAGCTATTTTTGAATCAATATGTAATAAACAAAATTTTTTATAATACATTTTTAAAATTGAAAATTAAGTATCGATTTTTAAACAAATAATTAAGGGTTTGTTTTTCTACAAAAAAATTTAATTTTTTAAATTTTTTAAAGTTTATATTGATTTTATTCCATAATTGACTTATTTTCATACAATAAAATCTAGAGTGAAATGTGCTTTATTCTTTTGTGTCGCATTTATACGTTACCTACTCATTTCACAATCACACGCGCTGCTTAGTGAATACTTTCTTACCAACAAATCCATATACTTTAGTTAGCTAATGAACACATAAAAGTTATTATTAAAGTTATTTAATAAAAACCATTTTCAGAATGATTTTTTAGATTAAATATTTCAGAGTGTTGAATTCTTCTATAATCGTCCACAATAACTACCTCACAATTATTTTATGAAAAACTAGTGGTTGATTGTAATCTAAATTTATTGTAAAGCTCTGTTAGCGTTAAAAAATTAACAATTGTTTCTACTGTTTTAATTCATTCCATTAAATTATTTATTTTATTCTTAATATGAATTAATAATTTCTTTTCCATTAAAAAAGATTAATTTCCTTAGATGCAGACTGATATGAATGTCCATTCTCTTGACCTTGTCTTACAAATCACCTTATCTTTGGTAGGAACAATTTGATGTACGTGATTGAGGCTTCCGCACAGTTATCGCACGTCTGGAAGAAAGATCCAGGGTTGTGCTTGGTATCCCAGGAGTGCATCAAAGAATTTCGCGAGTCGTGTGCTTTCTTAAATATTAAAGGCGCTTTTGTGTCTAAATATAATTTTAAATTATTCAGAGACACTACAAACACTTTTGAGAAACATTTTTTAAATTTTAAATGTTAGAAAGTTATAAAACAATGATAGTCATTGTGAGTTATCTTACGATGGACGCCATTTCTGTGCAATGCATGAATATTTATTCTGCCGACTCAAATAGCGCGGGAGTCTAAATAAAACCAAACGGTTGATTTATTATTCATATCAAAATATTTACTTTTTAATCAATATTTTTTAACAATTAAGAATTTACGCAGTCTAAGACAGTCTTAATAAATTTCTATAAAATATTATTTAATTATTACCAATCTGACTAATTATGAATATAACAAAATAATAATTTATTAAAAAGAAAGAAATATCCAGAATTAAGATGGTTGCGGTAATAGTACTAGTACTCAGCGGGTACATTGATTATATTCCCGATATGATGCCTGGATGAGCTCCATCGGAATGACTGTCCACCTTTTTGGAGATAATCTCAAATAAAATCTCCTTCGCACATGCGCACTACATTATTTGTACGATGACGTCACGACTCGTTATCATAGCTGATTTAAGAGAAAACAATAATTTAACTTAATTCAAATAGTTTTATTTGAATTAAGTTAACTTTTTAAAGAATTTTAATGCCATGTAGCTTGACGGCCATATGTAATGGTATGGTATGGGATCCAAAAAAGCTCTTCTTCAATCATTTACCACATTACTCTTTCATTTTTTAATTTATAATTTTATGGAAATAGTTTAAATATATCAAATATTTTTCATATGCTGACCATAAATAATTTAATTCATATATATAATATACATATTCACGAAGCATGTCCTCTACAGCCTGGTAGGTGCCAAATAATTTATATACATATGCCTCCCATATAAGAATCCAACGCCCCTAGTTTCTATAATAGCATTGTCTAAGTTTAAATAGTGTATATATATATATATATATATATATATATATATATATATATATATATATGGTATATATATATATATGTATATATATATGTATATATGTATATATGGTATATATATATATATATATATATATATATATATATATATATATATATATATATATATATATATATATATATATATATATATATATATATATATATATATATATATATATATATTGAAAACTTCTATAAATAGCTTGAATAAGTTTTTTGCAAGAATTGCCTTGAATACTTTTATAAATATTTCAATTTAGAACGTTCCTCCAACTACCTCCAACATGGCAAACATTTTAATTTCTGTCGCTTTTTTACTGATAAACGTTTTGTGGAAAATCGTTTGTCTTAACGAAAACATCTCCGATTGTCAAATGATGAAAGAGGAAAATGACTTTTACGTTAAGCGACCTGAATTGTTCTACGATACAAAAGTTCTTCCCGAATCAATCCAAGTTGAGGATTTTGTTCGCAGAGGCGTTCCTTCATGGCAAGTATCAAATTTTTGTATTTCATTCATTCGCTCTTTTTGCTAGTTTAATGTTTTCAATTTTTGTATAATTTTAATTTTATGTAACCTTAAGGTATTTTTTCGTCGTTGAAAAAAAATCGAGTTTGCAAGCGGAAATTTCAACCTGTTCTTCAGTTATTCTTGCAAATATTTATTTTCGAAGTACCTCAGAAAGTAAGATTTTTGATATTTATTATAGCATTTCTCTACCTCTCAAATCTTTATATTATGTATAAATTATATATAATTTCAATTAAAGTTTCTCCCGCTGTCAAACGACATCGCGTTCGATCGCAGGTGACAAAACTACCAAGCAGAGGCATGACAATATTCAATCAGCCGAGAAGCAATTTTGTTAGTTTTTCTACAAATTCATCACAAACGGGAATTTATTCGTTCGAAATTGTTGCTTTAGAAGAAGATATTTCAATAACACTGCTTGTTAGCACAACTCAGTGTTATATTAGCAACAGTGCTAAACCGGAACCACCCAGATCCGGTGAAATAAATGTTAAAATGATACCGGATCAAGGAATAAAATTATCTTGGCAAGAAAGTCTTTCGAGAAATAAAACTGAAATAAAATATTGTGTTTCAATCAACAGGAAACAAAACGTTAACAGTCTTTGTGCTGCAAAAAATGTCTACTACGGTCTTTACAGACCATCGCTTCCAGAACATATTGGATTTGGTTTTCCATGGGAAAAATCGAATCATTTAAATAAAGTTATAAAAAACAAAAAATTGAATCGCGAAGGATATTTTAATTGTCAGTTAAACTTCACAACGTACATCTTGAAAAAGTATCAACCTGGTGTTACATATTATGTGGATGTTTTTGCGTTAAAAACTAGTACAAACGCAACTACTTCTTATGATGGAATAAGTTTCTTATTCAACAAAGCAACCGGTAAAGTAAATATGATTGGAAATAAACAAAAGAAAAAAACACCGAAATTCATAAAAGATGAAAAAAATTTCATATCTTTGAACCAACTTTATACTACCAACCTGACAGAATATGATTCAGAAAAACTTTACTTTTTCAAACTCCTGCACCACGCAGATCATCTTCATCTTACAGTTTTATTTTGCTCTGAAAACAAACTCCTGGCGACTATTTCAAAATTAGGCAACACGAACGAGCGAGCAGTTTTCAACAATTATTTTTCAGCTCAACAGGTGAGTCTCGAGAAAGTCTCACCTGGATTGATTAGGATTGTTTTCCGACCAGATGAAAATAGAACATCTCTGGAACACAATGAAACAAAGCGTAAGATTGTCTTTAAATTTATTTTAACAACATCGAAGAAAGAAATTCCTTTTCCACTGCTGAAAGAAAAAAATGATTTAAAAGCCACTCGAATTTCCCTGAAATCACAAAACATGCAGAGGAATTGCTCGTCAGTTAATTTTGTGTGGAAAACTGCAAATGATGACCAAGGGAAACTTAATTATTGCTTGTCATATGAGCACATCTCAAAGAACTACCGGATTGGACGTGCCGATAGAAAACACGAATGCTCTCTGACACTCGACAGCTCCATGAAACCAAGCAGAATTTTTTGTCAGCTGGTGGACACGAGCCACGATAAAATTTTTAAAGGAAAATTTCGTGAGAATAAAAATTCGTTCGTCACGCATTCTTTAGAAAACTTAAAGAAAAATAAGTTTTATTTGATTACTTTGCTGGTCGGAAAAAACAATGAATCGACGATGATGATGAAATACTCTCAGATGACGTTCAAATCGAACAAATGTAAACAAACAAAAACACATAGCATGCACTAAATCAAATTCTTTCTTGACATCTCGCGGGCTCGCACCTGTAATGATTAACCTGCTAAGAAAACACATTTCCCGAGAACAAGCTTGAATTGTTTTATTGTGGTAAAAATATCGATGTTGTCCTACCTAGCTAGCTTACGGTTTTTTGCTTACAAATATAGAAGTGACGTCACACCAATGAACTTTTACATTTGCTACATGCGTGGATATTATTCAAACATTGTTCGATCTCAATTGTTCATTGTTCGTTGCTTGTTGTTCATATTTTACTTTTATGACGTCTGGAGAGCAAAAAATTCTTTAAAAATTATACGCACGAACATGTAAATTATAAATAGTTTATAATGAAACATAATAATTATACTAAATTTGTTTTTGTTTTTCAAATAAGCTTTCAAACGAAAACTATCAAACGTGCTGGTGGACAATAGTGGAATATATTTTCTTGGACCGTTGAATTATTTCAATATTGTGTTTTTTTATTTGAAAAGTTTAATTTAAAATAGTTAGTAGATCCGCATATTTAATAAAATTGCTTGTCAATTACAACGGATTCATTGTCACACATAACTATATTTGACAATGGTGTCATTTGCAGGTTGTTCTAATTTTTCACAAATGTAACCGTGTTTTTGTTTATGATTTGCAGTTTTTATAACTATTTTGAAATAGTTTTTTTTAAATCAAACTAAACAATTACCAATGTCTGTATGTACTAGTGGGGTTTTAGAATATTTTAACATATTTCTCTCGCTCCCGTTAGAGAAATCCTGACTATTTAGATGAAAAAATCTCGACGTCAAACAGCCTCGCTCTCTTGTAAAAGAACTCATATCGGTACGTACTAGAGAGAGTACTGCACGGGACTTTAGACAGGTTGCGATGGGCCGGACCTGAAGTCAAGCCAGGCCAAAATTTTGTGCCAAGTACATAGGGATTTTAGGCCTGTAAAAACGGACCGGGCTGGACCCAAATTAGATGGACCGGGTCTGGTATTTTGGCTTTTTATTGAAACAGGCCGGGTCGGGCCGAGTTGTCAACGGACCACCAATCATAATATAAAATAAAGGTAATTCGGAACAATAAATAATTTAAAATTGAGGTAAAATAAATTAAAATAAAAACAATAAAACTGTTTTTTTAAGTTATTCAGAAAATAGCCAAAAATAATTGTTCCATCTGAGCCTAGCAAAATTTGACAGCAGTCCACCATCATAGAAAATCACATACTAATATTAAATACAAATTTGGACCACTCACCGACCCCTAACCCCAAGACCTCTGAAAGTTACAGGACATGCTTTTCTGTGTTTTGTTTGCAAAAAATAATAAAAGTATTTACTAAACAAGTAAATGAAAAAACGAGTTGTTTAACACAAACTTAAATTTCAAATTTTTTCTTTATTGAATCATGTATTGTCATCCAATATAAAGCTATGCTGAGAGCTTGAGCTTCCTAGCTAGTCAAAAAGCTGGTTAAATTTTACTTGCAAGATTTGCTTACTGAGAAAGCCACACACACACACACACGCACACACACACGCACACACACACACACACACACACTACACACAAACAGAGATTATAGCCCAAACAAAAGTTCTAAAAAATAGTATACAAGTATTTAATACTAAAGTCAAAAAATCATTCTCGGCTCTGAAGGGTCCGATGACCTAACCTCGCAGCAGGGGCGTCATTTCAGAAAAATCGTAGGGGGAAAATAATTTATAAAACCCACAGATTTTAAAATTGTATATTTTTAATGCTTTATTTTTTCCAAAAATAGCAGATAGTCGGGGAGGGGGTAGTCGTAGATACTTTTCAAAAAATTTATTGAAACTTCATACACTTTTTCTCAAAAAAAAAACTGGGACTGAAGAAAAAAGTAAGTTGTATCTAGTGACGGATTTATGGGAGGACCCACATTGTGGGCCCTTGTTCATCAGCTAATTTTAGAGGCAAAAGTGTTTAAGGTGTTCACAAAAATTTTGGAAAAGTACCTCCTACTGCAATTGTTCTTCCTTCCTTCAACCAATTTTTAAGACCCGACCCCTTACACCGTTACATAGATACAAAATCCCAAGCCCGGTCTTGTTTATTTTCCTTACCACAGAAACCCATGGCTCAGCTAAAAAGCCTCGACTCATTCTAATTTTGGTCTGGCCCGGTCCGTTCAATAACTTTTACGTTTGATATCCGGCACCGAACACAGTTTTGGTACCAATTTTGTGAGTACAATTTTTTTAGGTTACACTGATGAAATTGAAAAACACATTGTGAGGAAATAATGGTTTTTCCAAATATTTTAATGATTTTAAATAAAAATCAATAAACTGAAATTATCAATGCATACTACTTATTTGCTAACGCAAGGCGCTGCCCCAGGTTCCCAGAATTATGCATCCAGCTTAAGTAGCTTTTTTAAAAATTCCAAACTTTAAACACTTTTCTCCCAAAAGAGCAGATGACCGGGGAGTATTTGCAGCTACCTTTTAAAAAACTTCTTCAAAATCTTTTCCAAAAACTGTGTAGCTATTTTTTTTTCAAAAATAAATTTTTTTCGCTAAATCCCTAGGGTTGCAATTGCCCCCCCCCCTGCCCTCCGCAAATGACGCCCCTGCATCAACTCACGTTGAGAAAAGAGAAAATGAGGCAGACTGTGTCGACATTGATTAAGAGAAAAAATAAAGAAAAAGAAATAAAGAAAAAGAGTGAGAAAAAGAGAAAAGACTTTAGCATTGTATTTAGTAATTTCTTAGTTGTACACTTAGACATGTGATCATAGCCTTCATAGACTTATGTCTATGCCAAAAATATGGCGAAATAATTCGAAAAAATTTAAATTAATGCAATAAATTGGATATCTATATATATAAAAATTAGATTATGTGTGTGTAAATACTTTATGCGTTGCTTCACCATTCATCCGATCGTAATGAAATTTTTACACAAGCTTGAAAGGAAGGTTTTAGTGAAAAAAAATTAAAATCGGTCACAAAATGAGCGGAGCGGGAGAGTAAGCGGGAACTATATATATATATATATATATATATATATATATATATATATATATATATATATATATATATATATATATATATATATATATATATATATAAAATATATATATATATATAAATATATATATATATAAACAAACATATACATAAATGAGCGGAAACTGGAACGGAAAAGCAACTGAGAGCGAAAGAGCGAGCGGGAAAGAGAAAGTGACCGTGGGGAGCGGGAAAGCTACCGGGAGCGAGAAAGCGACCGGGAACGGGAGAGCAAGCGGGGAAGGAAACGGGAGCGAGAGAGACAAGCATTAGAAAAACCTCTAAAATCGCCGGGAAATGCAGGGTACCCCGCCACCCCGCTACTATTTAATAAATATAACAGATTTATCAACCGATACATAATATTGGTTGGCCGTAGGTAGCGTGGCCGAGCGGTCTAAGGCGCTGGTTTAAGGAACCAGTCTCTTCGGGGGCGTGGGTTCGAATCCCACCGCTGCCAAGTTTTTTGTTATGAAAGTTTCGTATTTGTAAATCTTTTTAGCACAACAGCACAAGCTACAATATTTTTATATAAGGAAAAGCTCACAAGTGCTAATAACAAAAGATATCGGACTTCAACACATTTGCACCCACCTTGCTTGCTTTAATTTATTAAGCCATAATTTTGTCCACAAATATAAAATATTATGCGAAATTAAACCAAAAGCAATGTTAAGAAGGCATATCATGAGATGACTTAATAGAGTTATGAAATGACGATGGTTACATGTGGTTATCATACTTGCACATAAAAATGCTAACAATTAAAGAATTAATTTGAAATATATTTATTATGTTCAATATCAGAAATTAGACCAACCCGAAATGATCAGCATTTTGTTGTGATCAAACTTTAAAAATTAAAAAGTTTTCTACCCAGGAAGTCACTCATTACGTTAACATCACCGGCATTCTTTCCAGAGATGTTGCGAGTACATATGGTCCGAGTACGAGTACGAGTACGAGTACCATGGTGTCGAGTACGAGTACGAGTACGAGTACCATGGTATCAAGTTATCGAGTACGAGTACGAGTACGAGTACTGAGGTCTCGAGTACAAGTACGAGTACAAGTACAAGAAATTTTTAGCGAGTACTTTTCGAGTACTTTTTAAAGTCAACAAAATAATAGTTTATTCTACATCAAAAAACTATTACATTTAAGAAAAGTTAGCGACGACAGTTTAGATTCCGACATCTTAGCCCTATGGGGTCTTAAAATTATTCCGCCGTGGCTGAACACACGTTCTACTGGTTAAATTGAAGCTGGAATACTTAAGGCACGAAGTGCTGGGTGATACAGTTTGTCAAGGTCACTGGAATGATTCTGCCAAAACGTTAGTGCATCATCCACATCACCAGTGATCTTCATCTCAAGATATCTGGTCAACTGTGCATCGACATCAAGGCAGGTGTCATCTAACGCCGATGAATACTTGTGAAACAACTTTGGCTTTTTGGCTGGTGGGGGTGACCCAGATGGCGGCACCAACGTAACAGCAGGTGACTGAGTAATGATGCCAAAGAGAGAATTAGTTGATTCAACAAAGAATTTAACCAGTTCTGAAAAAACACAACCAAATTTAAAAAATGCAAAATTGTGACTGCAAAGTGCAAATATAAACGAATGTGATATTTAGAAATCTATTTTAACAACAGTGGGTACAAGAAATTCAAATTCTAAATTATGGAAATTTTGATGACTGTTAATAAGTGATTAGAAGAATAATGATACTTAAGCAGAAATTACAAAGAAAACTATTATTAAAAATTGGTACTTAGATATAAAATATATGTTATACTAGAGTATAAACGAAATATAATCCCAAACAACTGTTTAGTAAACTTTTTTTAGAGAAGGTGTCGCATATGCGAGTACGAGTACGAGTACTTATTGGAATAACGAGTACGAGTACGAGTACGAGTACTGAGTGGAATAACGAGTACGAGTACGAGTACGAGTACCAAGGTTCCAAGTACAAGTACGAGTACGAGTACTTGAAAACGGTACTCGAGTTGTACTCGAGTACGAGTACGAGTACCAAGTACTACATCTCTGATTCTTTCAGGCTGAGATCTGGACAAACTGCACTGTTAGATTCTGGTAAAAATATACTAAACAATCTGATAAGTTATTCTTATTCATAAAATAATTTTTGACAAGTTCAAAGTATGTTTCTATACACGTTGGCTTTATTATTAAATGTGACCATTTATATAGCGCTTTCGTGTTTCATGATAATGGACGATGCCCCCGTTCCGCCTTTGACGGTGACTTAGAGCAACTGGTTTTGAGCTTTGGCAATGGCGGCTCATACTCGCCATGTGACAGAGTCGTCGTGGAAATATGTGGATTTTTAACGGCAGAAGGTGTGACCAAAACACCTAACACCTCCAAATTCTGATAACTCTGCCGAAACAACTAAAGCGCTCAAATGCCCTGCAGAAAACGATTTGACTCGTCAATTCTGGTGGCATGTAATCTTGCGAGGCACCTGAGAGTTGAACCAGAGCCTAGTTATTCAATTAGTTAAAATAACTAGACGTTGAATTTACATTAACTAATAGTTTACTAAACTTTACTAATATTTAAAACAGTTAAAGTCAACCGCTCAACTGTCGACAGCCATCGAAGCACTCAGAGCACATTAAATCGAAATTTCCTGTGCTCCAGGAATTCACTTACCTAACGCAAACGTTTTATAATCTCAATCAAAAATTAAATTAAATTCAATTCAATATTTCAATAATTAATTCAAAAACGTTGAATTCATTTTGTCTTTCAAGAAATTCTTGCTTCAAAGTGTCGAAACGTTGAGCTCGTCTCGTCTCTCAAACATCTTTAAAATTTAATATGAACCGAATTCACGTTCAATAATTTATTAAATAGAATTTATAAACAATAAATTGAATGTATCTAACTACAAACCGCTTAATTCATTCTGTTTTTCTTGCTTCAAATCTTCGAAGAGCTGAGCGAGAGCCTTCTTCCATGCAGCTTTTCAAATAAAATGACCGAGTCGACGTTGCGTCGTTAAGTTGCACAAAAGATAGTAAGAAGTATTTTAAATAAATTATAATTAAATTATATTTTTTTCAAAAACAACGTTTTTCTTGCGCCATAAAAAGTAGAAAATAATATTCCTACAATTCATATACAACGAAAAACGTTGTGGGCGCTTTTTTTTAACTATTTGTTTAAAAAAAGTTTTGATATTGCAGCCTAAAATATACCGGGTGTAATGCTTAAAAAACACCATCGTATGGAATTCGAGGACAGACATTCTTGGAAATCTCAAACAGACAACAACGTGACCTAATAAAAAAGGTTGTAATAATGCGCACGCAACGTTTTTCGTTGTATATGAATTAAAAACTGTTATAAAGTATGTCACCATAATGTGACCAAGTTATTTAGAAATTCTGCCAGATTCATAGGAATATTATTTTACACTTTTTAGGGAGCAAGAAAAACGTTGTTTTTTAAAAAATATATTTTTATGATATAAAAATTTATTATAATTTTCTCCCATTGACTCTCAAGGTTGTGTGAAAATGTTATTATGATCGTATGAACGGTGTAGCAATGCATAAAAGACTTACATACACACAGACAGTCATTTTCATATAAATAGATGAGTGATTATTGAAGAAATGTACATTTTATTAATACAAGCAAGTTACAAACTTTAATATGTAAGATTACAAAATAAAAAAGATCGTTCTAGTAAATTGCCCTCCCCCCCCCCCTCCCCCCGCTTTTTAAAATGATGCGACGCGCTCGGCCATATGGTTGGGCCAATGTCAGAGCAAATGACGTTGTTATAAAATTAATAATTCAAGTCGTTGTTGAAATTGTGGTATTTAGTTAAAGCAGCAGTATTTTAAGTTGTAGTAGTTGATGTTGTAGTAGTCGTAGTAGTTGATGTTGTAGTAGTTGAAGTTGAGGTAGTTGAAGTTGTAGTAGGTGAAGTTGTCGATGCGCTTTTATAAGTGATGCAGCTAGTATGTTGATGGTTGAGACCATTGTTGTATTTTCATATATTGATATTCTGCTCTGATCAACTGCACGCGTGCACCTTTTTTCTCATTAAATATTAATTCATGCTGAATATTCATAAGACAACTTTAATACCAATAAATTTTTTTTAATGCATATATATACACATATAAATGTATAAGTTGAAATTTATTTTAGTACAAAAATGTCAAATCAATTTGCGAGAAATTTAATGACAACCTAGTCGAGATTATCTGTGATAATATTTTCTGCTTCGTGCGGCAAGCGACCCAGCAAGCTCTGCAGAAGGAGACCCGGTCGATGAGAGAAATACGCCATGTTTGTTTTCATCCAGCATCGAAGGAGGCAGTCTTTCTTTCTTTCTTTCTTTCTTTTGACTTCAACCGGATGCTCACCCCAGCTGAGAGACTGGATTATTTTGTTAATGACGTCATCGCTATCCCGTTGCAAGGAGAGAATTTTAAATCTGAGAATTTGAGTGGATTGTATTGTTATTGCTAGATTTGGTTAGTATTTGTAGAATTATTGACGCGTTTCGATTGCTGCATTTATTTATAATTCAGCTCAAATATTTAAAGCATAAGTTTGCATACATTTTTGTTTGTATTTGAGAGCAGGATATAATATTTTAGTTTTCAATTAAATATTTGGCTTTCGCAACTAACGATGTATCATTTATGGACATTTCAAATATCAGAACTGTTAGTAAATCTGTTTCCACCGTAGTCTTATACCTGCTACTTTTGCGACTGCCTTGTTCACGTTTGACAGCTTTGTTTAAAGTGTATAACCTGTATAACAGATATCGATCACAATCTCCTAGCATTCTTGTATAATTTAAAATTTTTCCTTTTCTACCAGAAAATTCGAACAAAAAGGTTTTAAGTTTGGTTTTTTGTTTTGATAAATTATCTGAAAAACAAAAGCTTTATATTATGTGACTCATTTTAACATTTATTGACTAAAATCATCTGCATCGTGCAGTCAGCTCAGCGATTGGGTCAACGTCCTGTACTTGCTACTGTCCTGGTCTGAAGGTCAGCGAATCTTTCCACCTCTTCACAAGGTCGGTAAAATGAGGACCAGTTTAGTTTTTTTTAAATACTGAGGTGCTACCTTATTAATCATTAAAAAATCAACTGGTAACTTCTTACACTGTGCGGTACTTTTAACATGTTTTGTCCAGCATTTCTGAGGCAACACTCCTGTATCTTCCAAAATGTAAAAAAATTAAAAAATCACAATTAAAAAATTGATTGGTTGCCCTACTAAAGATTTTAATTTTTATTTGTTAAAGTAGATTTTTCAGTTTACAAATTATTAACCCTTAATTGTTAAACTTGATTTACAAGATTAAAATTTTTTTATAAAAAAGATCTGTTGATCAAAATATGCACAAGCAAATGCTTTGTGACAAAATTTATTAAAATGTAAATATAAAAAGTTTCTTTTTGTTGATGAATTGTATTTTTTTTTCTTATTTATTCGCCGAACTGAGTTGCTGGAGAAAACCAGTTTTGCTGTTCTGATTCCTTCGACGACTTATTTCAAACCACCACATCACATTAATCATTTATTTTTAGACATTACCTCTCCATCCAGAATTTCAATAAATTATTATATTTATTTATTTCCTAATCACATAACTTGCACGCTCAATAGTCTTATTTAAGTCGTTGCATTTCCTTGTTTTAGGATATCTACAAGTTACAGTCTTTAATGATTACGTGTTAGCAGATAATTGTTATCAAAAAATGTATTCTCTTATTCAATAAGTAGGGTAACTGTTATTTCATATGTTTAGATCTGTAAAAAGAATTTACAAACTTATTGGAAACGTAACAAGTGAAGCAAGAACAAAGTTTTTTAAAAACACACTTTTATATAATCGATTGTGTAGGCCACATTCTGTTACATAAACAACGAGCATATTAGCATTGACAATAAATAGTTCGACGAAAACTAACCTTAAGATGCTCGGTTTGCAGTCTCTCGAGTACCGAAGGCTTGTGTTAGATCTCAGCTTATGTTACAAGATATTGCATGGAAATGTATGCACCAATCTGGTGCATCATTTTCACCCCACCAACTACCCAGCAACCAGGGGTCACAGTTACAGACTTCGAACAAATGTGTTTTCAGTAGATACTACCAAGTACTTTTTTTCTAACCGTGTTGTGAATGTTTGGAATTCATTGCCGGACCAGATTGTTTCTTATCCTACTTTCTCGGAATTTAAACATCTTATTGCTCAAATGGATTTATCTCTACTTTTGTCTGATATACGTTGAATGAGTCGCCATCTTACTGTCGATGTTTTTCTCTAATATTATTACTATTATTATTTTCTTCTCATTAGAATGTTACTTATTTTGTCATTCTGACTGTAAATGTTATTGTACATATTTTTTTCGGGATGGAGTTAGCGATTCATTGAATCCTTCCACTCGTTTGTGAAAAATAAAATAAAATAAATAAATAAATAAATAAATAAAATATCACAAATAATTATTTAATTAAATTTTGTCCAATCGATCCGAATATTGGATAGAATGCATTGTTAGTCAGTTCGGAGGTATGTTTAAATTTTGAAGTCTCTAGCTCATCGGAAAGTTAGTTTAAAATCGATTGCAAAATTTAACGACAGACAGATAGATTGATAGATAGATAGACAGACAGACAGACAGACAGACAGAGAAGTCAAGTTAAGTAAAAGTGTGTAAAAAAAAGATATCGATTATGATTATGTTATATCTCTATGTATATTTGGTCTTATTTTAAAGTATATTTTGATGACAAAGCTATTTTTAAAAACAAACAAAAATATATCATGTAACAAGGGAAGAATCTGTGGAAATTTGTCGAACTGTTTATTAATTGTTTAGTTTCAAGAAAAGAAATAATTCTATGCATCGTTTACCCTGTATTTCTTCTAGCTACAAAGATAACATGCATCTTCATACTTCTGACTCGTCCACTGACTCAGATAAGTTGGCTGTTGAGGCTGTTCCCGACGAATCTTCTCATTGTCATATATTTTAAGAAATTGTGGTCTCTTCTAATATTACATAGCGAAAGCGTAAAAATTGATAGTGTATTCCAATAATATAACTGTTGTAGTTTTTGTGATCACATTAGTTTATTATTCCTGTCGTAAACACCGTGGCATTTTTTAATGCTTTTATTTAACTTCGCTCGTCTCTCTGTTTGTTTGTTTGTTTATTTGTTTGTCTGTGGTGATCAAATCTTAGAAACAAAAATTCGCCCATTTTTCGACCAGCTAGAGCTCTAAAACTTTTAGGAAAGCTTTATTCTGGATGACAATACATGAATTTAATGTTTCCGACATGAATTAGGCCTTAGATTAATCAAATCAAATTATTCAAGTTGTTTATGTATAAGTCGCAAGAAGTCAAAAATAATTGAACAGTACAGATATTTATTTATAATTCGCCAGAGGTCCAAAATAATTAACGGTTTTTTTAGATTCAAAAATTTTAGTTCGTTGACTCAGATAAAGAAACAAATAAAAGCTTTTTTTCATTTATTTTTTATCTTTACTTATTGTTTTACTTATGTTCTATTTGCTGAGCCTTGTTTTCTGTTGATTTGGCAAGTGGAGTATTTAATCTTTTGTTGGTGTGTCTATTCTTTGACAATTTCGGCTCTTTCGGTTTTCTGTTTGTTTACTTTCTTCGTTGAACTTTTGACCCTGATGATGACTGATAAAGTTGAAACGGTTAGTCGGTCTAACAATAAAAGTATAACGTAGAAGTTTTTGACTTATTGTAGTCCTGAACAGCGATTGTTATACCAGAAGGTTGAGAATTTGGCTCGAAATGTTGTTTTTGCCAAATGGCGAGTTGTGTTTATATGTCTCAAAGATATATATATATATATATAGAAAGAGAGAGAGAGAAAGATCATGCCCGCCGATGATTTTGTTCCAATAAATACATCTTTTGATATTAACCCGCAATAAAACTGTCGATTATAAAAAAAAATAAAAAAATTGCAAACAACACAAACAACAATGTATGTATGTACAAAACTTGCATCAATTAGTTCTCTATCGGGGACATGTAGTTGTTTTATGGCAGCCTGCTTCCATGGAAACGCATAAAACATTTGCCGCACGTTCTTTTTTGTTTTATTGAAAAATAATTATTCCATCCTATATTTATCAGCCTTTGTACGTGCAGACAGAAGAGAGTGACAAACAAGCTAACAGGAATTGCATAATAACTGCTCTAATAACTGCTGGGCTGAAAAAAACCATCTGCAGTAACGGCATCGACAGGTGCGGCGAGACTGCGGGGTAGGCGGGAATAAACAACCTACTTTTAACGTGCTAGAGTAATAAAGGGCGTGAATTGGGGAGCTGAAATTTTTCCCAAGATTTTTCCACCAAGTAGAAGAAATATTTTTTCTAGCTCACCCATGATTGAGTATTTAGATTAGTTGATAAAAGCAGTATTTATCATACTTTTTGAATTATGTATACTTAGTTATATTTCTACTTATATTTTTCAATCTTTTAGGGCCTTCGGTCTATCCGATCGAACTCGTATGAACTTTAGCCTCGTGTATCTGTCCTATCTTGATGAACAATTAGCATATTTTTATCCTTGAGTTTTCTTACCAAGATTTTTTCAATTCATTTAAAAAAATTTTATCAACTCACATACGATTGAGTATTTAGATTAGTTGATGAAAGCAGCATTTATCATACTTGTTGAATAATATCCAGTTAGTTAAATTTCTATTATTTTTCAATCTTTCGGTACCTTCAATCAATTTGATCTTGATGATTTAGTGACAAATTTCGTAAAAATGAAAGAACGTCGATACTCATTGTTACATTCATTATTACGTTTTTTGTTTGCATTCAATATTAAATACAAGTATTTTTAAACTGTTTTTTAACCAATATGATGTATCAAATTAAAATACAACATACATGTGATTGAAGATTTTCTTGATTAGGTTTGAAAAATTCCCCCCCCCCCTCAAAATTTTTCTGAATTCACGCCTCTGAGAGTAATCGATTTCTTAAAGAAAATACATCTCGGTAAACTGGCCGAAAGTAATCTTTAACTTGAAACGAGCACCTATTAAATTATGATTTAGATAAACAATCTTGGGTATATAATATATAATCTGATCGTATCAGGCATGTAGAAACTATTTTGGACCACACCAATTTAAGAAGTTCTGAGACAAAATGTCTACGAACAAAAGGTAAACGAACAAAATGTCGTGGAGAAATTTCAGAGAATATTCATTTTTGGCTGAGTTGAAATTCGCTGAAATTGGAAGCTATAAGCGAAATTATTATTTCTAATTCTAAACAACACTAATGTCATTGAATCAAGGTTGGCGGAGACGCAGTGTGGATGGTATCAAACCTAATGTGGGTTGAGGTGAATAAAAAAAAAGTTTTTGAGGATGTGGAATAGAAACAACATTATTTTTCTGTCTGCTTAAATCTTATTTAACTTATCTGTCCATTTCATTTTTATTTGATTTCTTAAGTCAATATAAATATGACTTTAAATTGCGCAGTTATAAGAAATACAAAGAACTGGCCAATGTAATCTGCTCAGTCAAGCAATTAAAATTAAACTGGTTCTTCTTCAACAATACCAAAAAGAAGAAAACTGATTCATGCCTTCCATATCCTCGGCATATCGTGGTCCGCTGATCATCATGGGCTTAGGAGGTGGGTTTTCAGTAGTAGGGGCAGTCCCTGTGGCAATCACATTTTCCATCGGAGTCAAAACATCGGCAACGGTCATCGGAATGGGATTTGTAACTTTTGGCTTTCTTCTGATGTTGCCTGGGTTTTTCTGGTGCATAATGGTCAGAACACACAGTTTCAAAGTTTGTTGGAAATGCTGCAGATCTAAAGGCAAGCAGCATCATATGCGGCACAAGAGTGAACGACGTCAAAAATGGGGGCGAAGGGACGACGACGAAGATTTGGAGGAAGAGGAAACACCGGCCCTGTGGTAAACTGGTTTGTTTATTGTAAAGTTATTTTTTCGAAATCGATATTTAATTTGTTGGTTTTGCTAATAATGCACTCAGTCGATAACATCTCAAACATTTTACTTTTTAAAACAAATTCCAGTGAAGACTAAAAATTATGACTTGAGAGTGACAAACAAATACAATTTGAAATGTTCAAATTACAAGCAAAAATATTTGATTACATTATTTACTTCACCTGGAATATTCTGCTTTCAAACTCCAATTTGTCATAGCGAAATAAGGTGCAAGCAGTTAAAAGAGTGCGTGTACAGAAATGTTTTCTCATTACAAACATGTTATATTACAGTTACAACCAGGAAGGCTCACAGATAGGAAGTCCTTCCAGAAGCAACGACGTCAGTGCACAAAAGTGGCCTCCCGTATACGTGGACACCCCTTCCTTGATGATCACTGCATCAGAAAACTACAAAGAGTCTTGTGAAGATCTCCAGTTGCGGAAGTTATGCTCTGAATGTAGTACACCTAATCGAAACAGCAACAACAACAACGACCACGATGGCGTCAGTCAACGAAGCGATGAAATGGTAGCATCAATGACAGAACCCAGCAGCGTTCCAAATGAGCAGTTTCAGGAGGCCCCACAGTCGCCTTCCAAGTCTCCATCTCGTCCGACCAATTTGAAAGAAGCATCACCACCTCCATCACCATCCAGTCCGCATCGTCTCCAACCGAAACCAAACGATGACAATCCTTCTGCAGATGTCGCTCAAATACCTTCGAATTCCAACAATCCTCTGAAGGACGGCTTTTAGCAAAAAAGATTTTGGAGAACAACATGGATGGGTTGTGGACGTGGCGAGGCTCAAAACAGTAGAAAACTGTAGGAGGTTAAGCCAAAACCTTCAATTTTAAAAAGAACCAGCAGTGATAGAACGATAACTTCTACAGATGGATCTTCCGACTGTGAGACTCTAAGCTATAACTTGTGCCTACAGCTGGCCCTAGTTAACAGTTACATTCCATAATGAGATTTTGAACTTGTTCTTTTTGTAGGTGCTATAATTTTTTTTATTTATAATCCTCATTATTTTGACTTTTTAATTTTTTTCTCAAGCATTCAGCAGCACAGAGATTGGACACTTTAAGCATCTAACTGATCGATATTAAATAAATTTAATGTTATTATTTGCGCAGTCAATACGTCAGCATATCACAATTATTAATAATTTACTCACATAGTTTGATTTCTTTTACATAATTTGTTTCTATTTGTGCAAGCATGATTTTTTTCATTTACTTTAAGAAATATCAAAATTATACAGGAACATTGTTACAATTTATAATATTGTATATTAATAGTAATAATAAATAATAATTTAAAGATTTAATTTCAATTGTTTTATTTGCTCTGCCACTTTTTTTGAATAAATCAAATCAAATCAATTCTTTATGGACCTATAAATGTGCAGACCCTTAAATTGTATTCCGGGCAGAATTTATGGCCGAGATATATTTTGCCTTAAACACATTTTTCAGTATTGACGTTTGTGGATGTGCTCCTGTTGCAAGAGATAAGGAAAGCTCTACGTGACTTGAACAACTTGCAAAACCGGATCAATTCGGATGGAAAAGTTCGAAAAAGATCAATAGTCTCCATTTTTTGGGAGAAAGTTGAAAATAGGAACAAATTAATGGAGTGAAATTAAAAATAAAAAAAATAGAAAGTGATATAAAGTTATAAAGTTTCTGATTTTAATTAATTGGAAAATTGATTTTAATTAACTTTGAAGATGAGCTTCCGGCGTTGTGTAGACAAAAGTAGACATGGTTGTAAATGTAGGTATACATATGAGTGTTTAAATATATTTGTTAAATGTTTTAACATGTATAATGTGCAACGAATGCGATAGTTTGTATTTTTGTATAATGCATTGAATGAAAGTGTAAATACGTTTAATTAATCTATTGTGTGTACCATATTTATTGAATGTGCTTATATAAAATATATATTAAAAAGGATGTATAATATTTTTATTGTATACGCTTATTTAAGCCATATATTTATTAAATGTATTTTGTCTAATGAATTTTCGGAATATCTAAATGGTGTTGCCATAAAAAAACAACAATACAAGTTATTAAACAAGTTGTAAATAATTTGTTCTAACGAACGTTACATATTAGTATTTTTAGGGATGTTAAGGATTTGATTTTTTGGCTTGTTTGGGTTCGGGCTCCTGAATTTTGAATTCCCAAGTCTGGATTCGGTATTACGATTTTCCAGAAGCCCATTGATATAAACTAATAATAGTAGGGGAGACCGGGGCTCAATGTTACAGGGGCTACATGTTACAGTGATCATATCTATGGTGTTTATTTATTTGTAGTCAATATCTATGTTTCAGTGCATGCTCACAGTGAATCTGACAATATCCGGCGATGCTGATTTAAATATAAACAATACTGATAAAGTTGTAGCAAATAAACTTTTTTCAAGTCGATATCTTTTTTCCAGGTAGGTGTGCACTTTGTTTGTTTCTGCAGCTAGTTTGGTTACTTCTGTTGTCATATTTTGCATGTTGGTGGCGTGGTGATATGTGCTGATAAACAGACAATTTCTAGCGATGTAGCAGGGCCGTTGTATTAGTAGTGACTTGTTTTTTACGAAAAATCACATTGGGGCTATATGTTACACTTGTAATGGGGCTATATGTTACACATGTAACATATATGTTACACTTGTAACATATACCCCCGCATGATAAGCTGATGCTCACCAGTGAAACCTGTCCTCATATTGTTAGACAATCACGAATCGCACATGTCGATTGAGGTTATCGACCACTGCAAACTGAATGGAATCGTTCTTCTTACGTTTCCACCTCACTGATCGCACAAGCTACAGCCGCTGGACCGCAGCGTATTTGGACCGCTGAAAAAATACGTCAACTCAGCTTGTGATGGTTGGATGAGAAGCCTAGTTTGTGGCGAATCATTTGAGTATGATATTTTTTGTATCGTTAGAGGTGTTACTGTACAATAATCCTTTTACATTTACGAAATATGTCTTTTATGCATCTGTAACAATGTAACCCCAGTCCTTGTAACATGTAACCCCGGCAGTGGGGTTATTTGTTACATTCGAGTGGTTCATCTAAAATCATAATTCCTAAAAATCCATGAACTAATAACAGGACTTACTTATCCTCATCTTAGTGTAACATGTTACTGCACTAAACCCCACTGGCCTTAGGTAAATTAAGGTTATAGGGATCAGCCAATTTACAAAAAAGTGAAATTTGTAACATATAACCCCGGTCTCCCCTATATATCACGTTATTGAGTATATATCAACTAGAGTTTGATCGGCGCAAACGCCTGTGTTTTTTAAATATCTAGGTCACATAATTATAGTAATTAATTTATTTTTATAAATCAAATGTTTTTAACTTTTTTAGAGGGCTCTAAACGCGGAAACCTTTTTTCCCATTGGGTGCACTTCCGGGTTTCTAGCCCAAAAAACTTCATTCTGGTTGGGTGCACCTCTGGGACTCCAACCCCGGAAACCTCATTCGGATTGGGTGCACTTCCGGGGTTCCAACCCCGGAAACCTCCCTATTGGGTGCGCCATTGTGTTCTAGAGTGAGTCTGTGAGTGAGGTTGGAAGATTATATAAAAAAATGCAGAAGCCAGGTTAGGGTTTTTGATTTTCCAGACCCTGGGTTCGGGCTGACAATTTCAAGATTCCGGGTTTGGGTATCAAACCCGAATCTTAAAATCTTTACTAATCTTGAATCTATCCTGGATTATGCTAAATTTAGTGCTAATATCAGGTTTTCTTCTGAGATTTTTTTTTATGACACGTTGTCCCACCGAACTGGTTATTTTGATTGCATTTTGTTTCAACTGTAGGACTTGACGTTTTCATTTTTCTTTTCTTCTGATTACGTTTCACTTAACTGTATTCTGTCCGAACAGTTTCAGTGGCCCGTTGGGTCCATCTGTTCGAGTTGTAATAAATAAATAAATAAATACAAATTTTTGGGTTAGAGTCGGGTTTAGGTAGTACCAAATTCATATTTATAAAAATGCGTCTGGGACTGATTTTTGCACTGATATATTTTATGGCTTAGCAAATGGATTTAGCAAAATACTTATGAAGCTCTGTATTACAATAATAAACAATAAAAAATAATTTCCGGTAGATGAAGATTAACTACAGGTGTGGATCAAATTTAATTACTTTTCTAAACTTGGTGATTATAACTAAGCGTTATTTAACTGAGAGCTGGATATGGGTTTATTTTTGGTGATCCAAACCCCCACTTTCACAACCCATCTCAACCAGACCCACCTGAAAAGTTAAATTTTATAACCCAATCCACAGTAAAAAAAATATTTTTGTTAATAACATTTTTTTCTTTTTTTCAATTTAACCCAACCCAACCCACGCAATGGTCAAACAAATTGAACCCAATCCAACCCATGAGTCAACCCAATCCAACCCATGCCCACCTCTGATTTAGCTGCCACATAAACCGGAGTTCTATTCAAGCAACTGTTCGGAGGCTCTACTAATATATTGAACCAGACTACCTAAAGAATGTTGTTCACGAAAACAACTTGCCTATAAAGGGTGCTTAGTACTAGATTTTAATAAATTTGCCACATTTTGAAAACTCAAAGTTTTTATTAATTTTTCAAAGCTGAAGGCAATGTTTTAATTTTTCAAAACTTCCTGTTCATATCGGGTTCGGTTCAGGTTCAAGTCGAGTTGATTTTTTTTCATACCTCATGGTTTGGTTTCGAGTTTTTTGTCTAAAGTTTGAGTTTGATTTCTTCTACTAAAGTTTGGTTTGGATTTCACTTTTTCAAAAATTTGGGTTCGATTCAAGTTTCAATTTTTTAAAAGTTTGAGCTTGGGTTTCACGTTTTCACAAGTTCGGGATTGAGTTCGGATATCCAAAAAAAAACTTAGGCTTCGGGTCGGGTCGGGTATCCGTAACATCCCTAGTATCTTTAACTCATCAGCGTAAATTACTGAATAACTTGTTTCTAATTATCTAATTAACTGAAACTATAAAAGGTGTCATAAACAATTGTTTTCGTAACGACATAATTGATGTTTTAGAAATACATCATCATTTTTAATAATTTATTATGGATCAATATATTCTCCGGGAATAACTGGATATTGCCAAGCAACAGTCGATAAACATGGTTCATTTTCATTACTAATTATACTTTTCCCATTACAATCCTAGATCATTCTGTTCAGCATGGCAGACATATTTAAATTACCTCATATTGTATAAGCTCATTAAAACCAGCTCATAAAAAGGACCCGTAACAAAAGTACCTAGCATTAGGATCTAGCAAACTGCCCGACAAAAACGCTTCAACAAAGCACTCAACAAATAAATGCGGGTAAGTTATATTCCTTTTACAGCACTATTAAAAAACTTCTCGAAAAATACATTCTTTAAACAATCGATAAATGTTGTTCAGTTATAAGACAACAAGAAGCTTTTATGCCAAAATAACTACGACTCAACCAATGAAATAGCTCTGAGCAGGTTTGCATGAGGTGAATCGTTAATAACATTAGCTTTTAAGTTTAGTAAGAATGATATCGAGGTGCCGTAATACAATGGTGAAAGTAGTTATGACATCATCCTGCTGTCAAATCTCAGTCGCGGCAAGACTTTATTTCGTTGAGCAAGGAAGTCACACACTGCTCTGCCCTAGTCAACTCAGCTTTTCATCTTTCACTAGTCGTTGAGTATTGAGTACCAGTCTTGGAAATCGGCATAATGGGGTTCGGACATGTAGTTCTGCAATTAAATTTGTCAATTAATCTTGTGTGCATAAATAGTTATTTAATCCATAATCCCCAACAGCTTGATGACCGGTTAAACAATATTGTGATACAGCAGCTAGAGTTTTTAGCATATCTTATGAACACATTTTTTAAAACACAATTCAGCAGAGACCAATTACCATAAAAACAAACTCTGACGGTTCCTTAACTTAACACTATTAAAAAAACCTTCAAGCTTTCCTTGACGGTGGCTGTTCAAACTCCAGCATTTTCATTTTATTAATTTCAAACCAAATCTTGTTCTAGCTTTCACATTTTTTAATTTTGCTGACAAATCATGCGATAAATAATCGCATAAAATATTTTTTTTAGCAAAATTGATGGAAGACTTTTGAGCAAAACCGTTGTCTTTGCAACTGTGTCTGCTGTAAAATCCTCATACAGCAACATTCTTATTGATCCCATATTTGAAAAGTGAGTTATTTTAGTGAGTAAAAATGAGATAACTTTAAAAGTGACATAATTTAAATTTTTCTGTTATTTTCTGTTAGATTACGGCTGATCAATTTATGTTTCACTACTAAAGATCCAGATCTCTTCACGAGAGCATTTTCCGTGTATGTACGACCACTACTTGAATATTGTTCTTCGGTGTGGAATCCACACCACAGGCATTTGATCGACGGCTCGAGAGAGTCCAAAGACGATTCACAAGAACAATTCCTTCCGTCAGTCGTCTCCCTTATTTAACTCGCTTCAACATCCTCGGTCTCAAATCTTTGGAACATCGCAGACTTATTGCTGATCTATGTCTATGCTACAAAAGTCTAAATGGTCTTATTGACTCAACTTTGGTCACCAGTTTTGAATCTTCTGGTTACCAGGCCACAAGAGGCCATTGCTATAAACTGAGGTCTGGCCTACACAAGATCGATGCTGCCAAGTTCTTCTTTTCCAACCGAATAATAAAATACTGGAATGTCCTGCCTCACGACGTGGTCAACTCAACTACCTTAGGCCGTTTCAGATGTCTGATAAATGAAACCGACCTTTCAAGATTTCTAACACTTAATGGTCAGATAGCCGATTTAAATACCCGATGACTTATATTTTTATTTTGCTTATTAGTTTGAGTTACTATTCTTCTTATATTTTTGCTTTGAGTTCTGTTCGAACGTACGCTTTATGTTGTCCGAACGGTGTTAGTGGCCTACGGGTTCTTCAGTTGGAGAAATAAATGAATAAAAAAAAATCAATTCTAGATCTTGCATTTATGCTTATGAAATAATTTATAACCGACTTTTGGCTAACAAACGGAATTTAGGTTCTATCAGATCAGTTTATAATAGGAGCCGAAGAAAACCATTTCAAGTCCACCTTCTGTCAACAAGCAGTGGCGGATCTAAAGAGGGCCCCGCCCCCCCTTAGAGTTTTAAAAAAAATAAAAAAAATTGTACTTTTTAGCTTAAAGTTTCTGTCTCTGTATCTTGAGGCTTTATTTTTACTAAATTCACCTCTCGACCATCAATAGTTCTGATAATTTGCAGATATTTAAGAATTTCGGGCCTTTTTCAAACCAATTCAATACAAAATATAATTCAAATAATATCTCAAAAAACATTTAGACTTTCACGGCAGGTCCAGCAAAAAAGTTGAAAATTACACTTTCTTTTTTAAATAAGTTTAGACGGCTCAACAACAAGTTCTTAAAACAGTAATCAATTCTAATATGAATAAAAGCTGTAAGTTCAGGGACGTCAATTTGGAGGGAGCAGAGAGGGTATTCTTCTTCTGACTTTTCAGTGGGCCCCCTGACGTAGTTTTGAGCCCCCAAGAAATAGAAATGAGATCACAAAATTGAATTGGCCTGAGAAGTGTAAAGTTAAAGATTCAGAGGTTTGAACTTTTCTGTAAAAAAAATGAACCACCAGTTTTTAGTTTATTTAATGAAAGCGATATTTGATTTTTAAAGTAAAATGTTATAATAAAAACTTAGTTTTTGCCATATTGATTTGAAAGTTTCTTATATTTTCAGTTTACACATATTTCACATATCAAGTATTTAGAAGAATATGGTCAAGGTTTTTCTAGTTTGTAGACTTATTATAAAAATTGCAAACAATTAGTAGCCGCCTAATTGCAAATGTTTTTCATGGTTGACTTAATTTTTAGCTTTTACGTCTCTGATGACCTAACTCTATGATGAAAAAAGAGGTGTTTTGTGTTGATATTGCTCCAGCGAAAAAATACAGAAAGAAAGTGAAAAAGAAAAAAGAGGGGGAAATGCGAGTAGATTAAAAGTTTAATTTCGATTCCTTCTGTTTGGATTTACTAAATAAAAAATTCAAGATATCTTACAACGGACTTTATAACGACAGCAATCAAAATTTTAAAAAAACTGGAAACAAATTGATCCCCCCTTACGAAATTCTTAGACCCGCAACTGTCAACAAGTATGTTGCACAATCTGCAACCAGTAGACATGAGAATTGCCAAAGTGTCAAAGGGTTTCTTGTGTTAAGCCAGGTTTTTAGAATTCTCCTATCCTATAAGTAAAGCAGCCAATCTTTAAAACAATAAAGCTTCCCTTCAAGATTTGTCCTTCTGATAGATTGCAGTTAAATCAGCAGACTCAAGAACAATAACATCTACTTGCAGCTTAGATTCAAGAAATTTTCTGGTCAGATCATCAGTACATGTTTTTAATAATTCTGATATATATTTCAATGACCTATGGAAATATGTTTGTTATGTGGTGCGAGAATTTTCACTTTCATGGTTTGCTTGTCAAACAGGGAAAAAAATTTAACGACAATGAATACATAACTTTTTAAATTATTTCTTATGTTTGTCAAAATCAGTTTGTAACTCGGAAAAAATTGTCAGCAAGAAAAAATTATTGACAATAATTAAATTTTTTTATTTTAAATTATTAGTTTTTATAATTCATTGATAAAATAAAATTATTTATTTTGAAATAACAAAGACCGGCAACATCCTGTCGATCAAATTGTGATGCCATGTTTTTTTAATAGAGCCCACTGATCTATATATAAAAATTATTAATAAATAATAAATTAATTAATTAATCAATAATAAATTAATTAATAGAAATAAATAATATGTTTCATATAGAAATATATATCTATATCTATATATTATACATAGAGATTAGTGATAGAACTTTTCGGGCGGGATTACCAAAGATTTGCACGTAGCAGTCGGCACACCGATGGAGTACGCTCATTCGGCAGACTGCTGGTAAGCACTTGTAAACCGTCGCGGTACTGCAGCATTGAATTTGTTGCATTTTCCATCAAAATATTTGGCTGGAGTTTGCTACGGCACAGTCGCATTACAATATGCAATTTGCCAGTGGGCGCTTCCTGGTTAAGCCAAAGGGGCTGGGCTGTGTGGTTCCAAGCTTTTCTTAACTAAAAATATATGCAATGATGGAACTATGGAAACAAAAACAGGTTAGACTCGTCAAATCGGTGGTCCATTGCAACATTGCTGTTTGACAATTTTTTATAATAAACGAAAAAAATGAGTGTACGGAGAGTTACTTTAAGACCAATAACATAGCCTTGACCTCAGGGGCGTCATTTGCGAAAACAGTGGGGAGAAATTCCCCCCCAAGGATTTTCCAAATATTTTTTTTTGAAAAAATAGTTACATTTTGGAAATTAAAAAAAAAATTAAAAGTAACTGTGAGTACCCACTCCTGCCATCAGCGTTTTAAAAAAGAAGTGTAGAAGTTTTTGGAAGTGGTTTGTTAAAGAAAAGTAGCTATTAAAGCTAGATACAGAATTTTGGAAACCAGAGGAAGTCAGTGGCGTAGTAACCTAATATTTCACTAGGGGCGAAAGAGAAAAATGCCGCCCCTAAATTTTACGAATTTTCTCAGCATCTTTACCGAAACTATCCTGCCTGTGCATTAGCACCAATTAGGTGTAACTCCGTTTTTAAGTTTAGCAACATTTAAAGGAATTTTCACACATTTTCACGCGATTTGTCTAATTTCCTCTAATATTTTATATAATTCAACTAATTTTCTTTTATTGGTTATGATTATGAACTGGCCAAATAGAAGTTATTAAACCAAAGTACATAGTATTGTAAGCATAAATAGTATACAAGAACGCAATATACTGGAATGAAATAGTACAGCATCATATCTTTTTTGCTTTAATGGCTGCAAAATCTCTCAAGATTTCATCATCATCGAGATTTTCAGCAGCTTTCTTTTTTATGGAAAGAATAGCCAAATTTGTAAGTCTCTTCTCAGTCATGGTTGATCGGAAAAACGTTTTTATAAGCTTTAGCTTAGAGAAGCTGCGTTCGCAACTTGCCACGGAGACACCAATCGTAAGGAAAATGCAAAGAAGAATAGTGAGATTCGGTAAGCATTCAATAAGAGTCCACTTCACAATCCACTGCAGCATCTCCCAAGATCCAAACTCTGAAACGTCTTCTCCCGTTATGCCGGAAAAGCTCTTTGCATGTTTTCGAAATCGTTTTATCTCTTGAAGCAAGTCAGTCGCATTTACATCTGTATAGGTATTTGTCACACAATTAACATTCTCCTTCATGGCAGAATTATTATTTACGTCTATAAAATAGGCTGCTTTTAGAAAGCCAAAGTGAATGTTAAGATTGCGGAGCTCTTGCGTACGTCTGGAAATTTTGGCTGTGAGTCGATCCATCACTTCAAGGTGTTCTATTCGCATTTCCTGTTGCATAGTCAGTCCTATATCTGTTGTCTCTTTTCCAGGCAAGCGTTTCTTTTTCTTTATTCGTTTTTCCACGGGAATATTCATTTCCTCACAAAACGCAACAGATGCAGCATGAGCCTCTAAAACAACAGAATCTCTCTCTTCGGTCAGGAAAAACAAGACCGACTGTATCTTTGATGCACAGACATCAAATCCTAGGCCACGAGTTTGCAAGTACTTCTGTGAGTCGTTAATCTCATTCAATTCTCGCACCCAGAAATGAAGATACGCAACGAAATTGTAGGTCAGAATAGTTGATAAAAAGCACCCTGCATCACCTCTTGTCTCCATGTTCTCTGACTGGCCATCACGGAGTTCCTCCGCGGCTCTGATCACTTTTTCTAATTTACTATGAAGAACAGCAACAGCATCATATTTTGCACTCTACCGAGTATCGGAAAGAACAGTCACTGTAATATTATTCTTCAAGATGTCCCATCTGTGAGTAGATGCTGAAAAGAAAACAAACACTTTTTTAACCGTGCCAAAGAAGGTAGAAGCATTTGTAGTAAGGCAGGCAGAATGGACACCTGCTAAATTCAAGCTGTGATTATGATTATTGCATGGGATGAAGCAGTCGTTTTTGCAGATAGTCGGTGTGGGTTTGATAGTGGGCATATGTGAGAGTGTAAATATGGGGCGTGGCTGTAACGTTCTCTAATAATGATGAAAGGAAGTGCGTAACTCTCTTAAACCGTAAACTCTCTATGTCTGTGTATAAGCATAGAAATTAGTTTGAATAACCGTATTTGCATGGAATACAGTGAGTCTAAGATGAATGATTTTAGTTGTGTGGAAAAATTCGACTCTTTTAAAGTATTTCCTCCATTTTTATAAAAAGATCGAGTCACTTTTTTTTTAGATTTTAATTTTGCCGCCCCCTCCTGAGTGCCGCCTGGGGCATTTGCCCCGTCCGCCCCCCCCCCCATTTCTACGCCACTGGAGGAAGTGCCATACGTTGGCAATTATGAATTGTATAATTTCAGTTTATTGATTTTTATTTAAAAACATTAAAATATTTTTAATTATTTGCACACTGTATTTTGCCATTTTATCAGTGCAACCTAAAAATTGTCCCTCCACAGCAATGATCAAAGTTGGTAGCAAACTTTGAAACAAGACTTCATCTTAGGGTTTTCAAAACGGGCTGAGCCAAAATCAGCATGGGTCGAGGTTATTGTGCCGAATCGTGGGAATTTGTGCTTAACAAAACGGGGGCTGGGATTTTGTGCCCCTATCTCATAAAATGGCCTGTGTAGGGCGTTGCCAGATAACCGCAATAAAGGAACTCAACCGGTAATGCTGCTTACACCAATAATAACACGAGTTTAATGTGATATATCAAAACCATCCAGTAACTATAACAAGTATTGGAAAAAACGAGTTTTTCAACACAAACTTTGATTTCAAATACACTCAATTTAGAAGTACAAAAGATGTTCAAATTATGGGGGTTTTTTTTAATTGAATCATGTATTGTCATCCAATATAAAACTATGCGGAAAGTTTCAGCTTCCTAGCTAGTCAAAAAGCTGGTTAAATTTTACTTGCAAGATTTGTGTACAGAGAAAGCCACGCACACAAACAGAGATTGTAACCTAAATAAAAGTTTGTAAAAAACATTTAAAGAAAGAAATAAAATACATGTAACTGCTTTAATTTAATTTTGACAATTTTCAACGTGGCATAATATTAATTGACGTTTAAGCCAAAAACTACATCAAGTTAATGTTGTTGATTCACTAAGACACAAACTCTGTCTTAAAGCAACTCCACCTTCATAACTGTTAATTTTAAATTTAAAAGTCCACAAAATTTGCTCAAGAAAAATAAATCCACCGACTACGCAAGTAATTCAATGTAACAATAAGTTAAAAATTATTTTTTAATAATTCTAATCCTTTTAAGGTAATTTGCGACAAAGATGTTAATAATGTCATTCTCATTGAGTTCAACTTGTCTGTGTTCAAACATTAGAAATAAAGCATCCAGCCTGTCTTCTTACATTTTATTATGTTGAAACAGACGTTGACAGATCAATTAAAAACATGAATAAACCATTTGAAACCCCTAAAATCAAAGCCCTCTACTCTACCATCTAATTAATTAACTTATTTAAATTTAATTACTCAATTTTCGTGTAGTGTCTTCTTTTCTAAGGTAGGCGCGTTTACTTCGATTGTAGTTCTGGTTCTTCTCTCTCTCTTTCTCTCTCTCTCTCTCTCTCTCTCTCTCTCTCTCTCTCTCTCTCTCTCTCTCTCTCTCTCTCTCAGTGTTTTCTAACTACTTTTGTTTCTTTAGCTGTTTATTTCGTTGAATCGCAGCCTTTACAAGCCGCTGACACATAGCTTTTCTCTTCAACAAATTTGTTTAGAAATAGAAATACTCAATCCGTGCGGCCATCTAATAATTTGCTTATTTTAAACGTATTTCTTGATCTATAAATCTAATAAAATAAATTGGATTCAAGATAAATGTTTTGTCATCTTATATAGGTGTACTTAATTTTTTTTATAAAGATAACGGGTCACCAAGTGAGTCAAATATTTACTACAATATTCCACCCTGTTAGCCCCTGTGATATACGAAAATAATAAATTGCTTGTAAAATAAATTTACTCATTCTGTTTATTTCTACTCCACTTTAACACGGACAAATATTTAATAGAAAAATATCAATTTAATTTTTTAATATTTGGAATTGACGGACAAATGACTGGAAAAAAACAGAAATAAAAATAAAGAGCTGAAAAGTTTAAAAATATGTTTTCATAACTCGTTCACTCAGGATAAATTTTATTTAAACAGTTCACTAAACTAACAAAACGTTTAAAAATAAAAATAATAATAATAATAATAACAGGGACATGCGTGCTGAACATCACAGAAGAGACGAGATCGTTAGAAAAACTAAAGAAAGGTTTCCATAAACATTTGAGGTTGCGTTGTTGTTGTTGTTGTTTCTACTGCTTTAATTCGATTTTTCCGATCACCTTTCCCTCCCACATCGGGAGAAATGCTTCGTCGTCTGTCACCTCTTCGTGTACAACACCGGAATCAAATTCATCGCTGGCTTTCTTGAAGAAAAACCTGAATGGATAACAAATAAACATATAAAACATGAAAATATATTATTATTATTATTATTATTGTTTTTATTAGTATTAGTAAATAAAAACTAAAGTATGTTGACTAAATTCAGTTTAATCATGAACTACAAAGAAACGAAAACCCTGGTAATTTTAAACAAAGCGATAACTAATGCTAAACACAAACAGCGACTGTTTTAGAAAATAAATTCAAAAAATAAAAGAAAGAAGAGGAAAGCGATCAATTATTCACTTCAAGTTTCCTTTCTTGTTGAGGTGGCGTTTGAACTGTCCAAGCGTGGGATTTCTACAGGGAAGTGTCGTCCTGTAAGGGATGGGATCGTCGCAGAAATAATAACCAACCACGGTTGTCGGACATTCGCCGAGAATCGACGCCTCTCTTGACCTTCAAGAAGTTAAAACATAATAAAAAAAATGTTCAAAGAGTGTGTGATGAGGGTCGTTAAGGGTGAACTTCTTTCAAGTTCTTTTTAATAATTTGTTTAACTTTGAGTTCGCATTTTAGCAAATCAACTTGAGGATGTAAAATATTTCAAAAGTATGGACGACTCCCTTCACTCTTATTTAGGTTATTATTGGGCTTGCATTTGAAGTTGTATTTTTTATATCAATGTTCATGGGAACATCTGCGAGAGTGTATGTGAACTAAATTGACGTGTCGAACTTGTAGTCAGTGATATTAAAGTTAAAAGTTAATAAACCACACTTAATGAAACTTTTTTTATATATTGATGGTTATTGCTTGCAATTTATTGTAAAAATGACGGGAAAACTGTTTAAGTGCGTTCTAGCTAAGTTGAAAAGTTACGGGTATGCCTACGGGTAAAAAGTCTGGTACGGGTACGGGTAGAAAAAAAAATTTACGGACGGGTCCGGTCTGCTTTTTGTCTTACCCGCGCTGCCCTAGTCTATGCCGCCGGCACTCTCTGGTGCCACAGAAATGTCTAGGAATGGGCGAAACGTTTTGAAAATTTGTAATTAATAGGGTTTTTCGAAAATTTTGAATTGAATCAAAATTGATAAACATTTATCATTATTTCTGTCATGTTAAAAAATCGGAAATTGTTGAGTCTGTAAATTCAACTTCGATCTTTTCCGACTCTCGGCTCGAATCCTACAAAAATTCAAAAAAGGCAAGAAACTGAAGGTGCTTTGAAATTGTTGTCAGAATTAATTTTTAATACATTCCCAATCTTGACGTTACTGGAAAAATGTGTAGTCAACTTATTTGTTGAGTTTCGAGCTATTTATCTTGAAGATGAGCTTGTGGAACCCCTGATTGATTTGAAAAATGAATTAATTTTCAAGAGAATCTTTTTAGAAGAAATGAACAGTCTGAATTCTGATCATTATTAAGCAACAAATTTCCACAATGTAGCAGCAAAGCAAAATAATTGTTGTTGTTTGTTGGAAGCTCAGTTTTATCATGGTAAGCGTGGCTTTTTGGCACTTACACAAATAAAATATATAAAATTCAAAACCCATAAAAACAAAGATTTTATTATAAATTCTTCATTTGAAAAATCAATTGTCGTTTTCTTTGGATGAACTTAAAACCGATGGTTTTATTTTTTGACAGAAATTTGTATTTGTTTTTAATTTTAAGTAACTTTTTGTAATGTTCAATGAAATTTTGTTCAACCGATCGAATAATTAATAGAATTCATTGACAAAAAATCAACAAACCAGATTTTATCTCCATTGAATGACAGAAGATGCGTTTATTAAACGTCACAAGATTTCACCGCATTCCATCAAGCAAGCAAACAAATAAACACGGTGAAATCAATATAAAGGAATTTAAAGGCGAGAGACTACGAATAAATAAAATTCATGTTTGAAATTGATCCTCGCAACAACCGTTTGCCAGAACAAGCCATCTTAACTTTCTCGGTGATCAAAAATAAAATTTATTATTATTATTCCATTCCTCGTTTGATCAAAAATTTTCTAAGCTTGTCAACTGTTGATTATTTATGGAAGAATACAGCGAGATAAATAATTGTTTTAAGGCTCTCAAATGCGATAAATGTTGTTTGACACTGCGATAACATAACAGTTCTCAACGAACGCGTTCGAAGAGCAAATTAAATTTCGGCGATACTCACATTTAGTGAGGTTTATCATTTCGAATTTATTTTTTATTTTATATAAGCCAAACTAATTTTCATGAAATCTAGTTATAGAGCAGATCTTTGATTTGCAATCCTACTTGCTTCTCAACCAGTTGATCATTCAGATTATCATTTCAAATCACGTCTACCATGCTCGGCATTTCGCAGGATTGATAAATTACAAATATCTGTAAAGATAGAACGTTTTTATGACAAATCGTGGTGGAAGTGGCAGATGATGTCAATCGTACAGAGTTATATTTATTATGTAGTACATTTCAGATGGTAGAGTTATATTTAATATTTATTATGTAGTACATTTCAGATGGTAGAGTTATATTTAATATTTATTAAGTAGTACATTTCAGATGGTAGAGTTATATTTAATATTTATTAAGTAGTACATTTCAGATGGTAGAGTTATATTTAATATTTATTATGTAGTACATTTCAGATGGTACTGTTATATTTAATATTTATTATGTAGTACATTTCAGATGGTGCCGGTATTGTGGGAGAAGTTGATGCAGAAACTATAAAAATCTCAGGTGCGCTGCAGTAAAGCTTTACAACGGCGGGGTTATATTGCCTCGATGAATCGATCATTCCATCATCAACGTCACATATGACTGACTGCTTTTATAATTTCTACAAGCAAGAAAAATAATTGCACGAATTCTTGCTATTTCTCGAATTCGCTTATAAAATATTAAAAGTAATTTTCCGACGAAGTAATTTCTATCAGCAACTTTCTCAGAAGAAAAAAAATACTTAATTACAGTGAATGAACGTAGCACGATAATTATTCATTCATCTCCTTCGTTGTATCTTCGTCTGAAACGTGAGGAGCAAAAGATGCGCTTCAATGATTCGCAGTGGAAATGGACACTTGACCGCGGTGGGTACCACGCTGGTCTGATCGTGCTACTGTCCATATCTGACTTGGAGTACAAAGAGAGCAAGGGACGCTCATCGGAATAAGTAATTAACAAACAGCTTGTGAAGTGGTCGCACTCGGTAGAAGATCTGGTTGTTTTACGATGCCCCCTTTTATCCTAAAATTAGTGTCCACCCCACTCTTAACCTCTCCCAACTCATTTTTCTTTTTTCTCTCCATCCGTCCCACAACAATCACAAGACGACGACGTATTTATTGAGCTGAGAAGGGCATTGAACTTGTTAGGAATACTCCTTGCAGTTTTCTATTACAGTAAAATCGGTCATTTTATTAATTATTTAATTCACTTTAATGTGTGAAAAAAGTTAGGAAATTTACAAAAATTGTTTATTAATAATATTTTTCAAGAAAAATGTGTTTAAGTCTAATAAAACATAGAAACGTATATCGGATCATTTACAACGCTACATAACTCATCTGCGCAAGGATGGCAGAAGGAAGATCCAAGCCATGTCATTGTCATTTTTTAATGTTAAAAACCCTCAGAAAAAAGGCATTTCGAAACCCCAAAGTGGGTGGCATAGGTACTTAAAAGTAAGTTAACATCTCATTTTCCAGAACAATACGATGCGCGAGAATGAGAGCGTTTTATAAGAAAAAAATTGGCAAAGAGCGCCATGATTGAGAGAGTTTGCAGGGACTGTGTGGGAGAGGGGGTAGAGAATGAGGGGGAGGGGTAAGGGGTAGGGAGTGAGAGGTATAAGGGTAGGGAGTGAGGGGGATGGGTAGCGGGTAGGAAGTGAGGGGTTACAAAGTGAGAGAAATATTTACCGGTGGAAAGTCAAACACGCCACTTGTGAGCTGAGTTGTCTGGAAGGAATGAATGTTGCTATCGTTTAGCGCTTTCTCGCATTTCAAAAACACGTAAACCAATCTAAAGTGCACTCGAGAGTTTTCAATCGTGAAAACGTATCCAGGTTTTCCTAACTTCTCTCGAGCGTACGCCCAGAATTTAAAAATGCACAAATTATTTCTTTTTTCTTCAAAAAAAATCGTCCAATCCTTATTACCAAAGCGGCATGTATCACCGATCCTTTGTTCTCGGAACTTCAAAGCGTAAATACCGCTGCCGCCGGCATTTTGCGATACACAGCGAACCGGGAAAGCTGTATATAATTACCGCTTTTTCATGAAAGTGAAGCACAAGAGACATCTAATGAAATTTCTAAAAAAGATCGTTTCATCATTTCTCCAGATTAAACGCCAACTGCTTGCTTTCTGAACGCTGCTTCTTCTAATTATCTAACGGCGACGTCTCCCCTTCGGCCACCGAGAGTTTCGGGGGGTAGGTAGGTCTTGTGGGGTTACCCGGAAGCAGGCCGTGTCTCCGTTGACGGAACGATATAATTATAAATCCTAATAAAAATGGCTTCTTTAATGTTTCTACAACATATGTATGTATGTGTATTTATACAATAATACGCAGCCAATACATCCAATGGCGTCGCCACATGGGAGCACTTGGAGCACGTGCTCCCCCTGAAAAATTAAATTGTCGTAATTTCGAAGCTGATTAATTGCTTCTGCGGTCCTGCGGAGTCCGCAGTGCGGACAACGCGGTAAATATATAAAGGATAGCGTCTTTTTATAGTACTTACGTAGTTACGTTGTTTTCAAGTAAATACTACAGAAAACATTGCGACAGCAAATTTCCCAAATATCTTGATTTTATTTATACCGTTCCGTAATGCCGTGCGTAATGCTGACTCACACTGGCCAGCCCATAGACTTAGGATATATATACCTAGACTGGCATGTCCCTATATAACTCTATAGTTGGGACCGTGTCCAGCGCGGCAAAGTCACCCCTCTCACGTGATCCCTGTAAATAAGCAAATATAAACAAACTTGCTGGCAAGTTATCGACGTTATAACTATTACCCTGGCAGTAGGCGCTGGTGGTCATGTGGTAAAGCGTTCGCCTGTTGGCCTAAAGGTCGGCGGTTCGAATCTCACCGCGTCATCAGCGTCCGCAGGGGGTGTGGGGAGGCACGCACCATAAACAACTGCCTCTAAATGTTGTAGTGGTTTTCACACAGGCTTCAGCCTTCTGAACCACTCTAAACCATGTTACTTTACTTTACTTTACTTTACTTAGTAGGCGCCGGGCAATAAGCGATAAAATTGCTGTTGTCTAGGCGGTTTTGCCAAAACAATTGACATTTCGATCAATTAATAAAGATGTACTTATTTTTTAAAGGGTTAGGGTTATGGCTAGGGTTGGGGTTAGGGTTTAATTTTAGGTAGACGCACGGCGGGACTGTCGGTACAGACGGTACAGTAGCAATTTTACCGATTACAACCACGGCAAACCGCCGGGGCAATAGCAGCTACCGTTATCGATCGCCGAGATTTTATTTTAGGCAATTTTATTTTTAGCAGAAAGAATCCTGCTCTTGCACACCATTTGGACAAGGCAAAAGTACGCGGGCACGAATGTTTTATTACAAGGGGATATAACGATTGGCAGCATGCGTTGGCTACCAATCGTGGTTTCCAAAAACACGAATTATCAGATGTTCATAAGATGTCATGTGAGATGCTTTTGAACCGAAAGAGGCAATTGGATGGTGATCAAAAATGTATTGGCGGTATTGTTTCGGCAGCGTATCATGAAATGTTAGAGCGTGAAGAAGTAGAGACAGCAAAATAGGAAGTACATTGGTAAACTTGCTTCAGTAATGCAGCTTCTAATGCGTTTGGGACTACCTGTTCGAGGGCATCGAGAGTCAGATGACAGTCTACACAGGGGTAATTTCAGAGAAATTATTGAACTTATTAGGCATTCGGATACAAGTCTGGACGGCTACCTAAATGGTTGTCCCAGTAACGCACACTATCTCTCGCCCGAAAGTCAAAATAGCCTCATTGAAGACGAGGTTCTCAGCATTGTAATTCATGAAGCTCATGAATTTAGAGGCGCTGGTGGCAGAGCGGTAGAGCGTTCGCCTGTTGATCATTAGGTCAGCAGTTCAAGCCTCACCGGCGTCACCAGCGTAACTCGCTTAAGCAAGGAGTTCACTCGCATTGCTAAAGGGGTAGGCGCCTATAAATGGCTGCCTCTGCAAAGAACCCTTCAGTGGCCTTGAAGTCCTTTAGGATTTACGCCACTCTAAATATTGTCAACAGGCAGAATTTTTCTCTGTGACTATGGACGAAACAACAGATTTGTCTCACAAAGAACAAGTTGCAATTGTTATTCGATACTGCAATGCAGACTTCACCGCAGTAGAAAGACTATTAGCTGTTACTGACTCAGACCTGACCACAGGACAAGCTTTGGCAGATGTAATGCTACAAACTTTACAGAAGTATAAGTTTGATTTGTCAAAACTAGTTGGACAAAGCTACGATGGCGCTGCATCAATGAGTGGCAGACATAGCGGTGTGCAAACTATAATTAGAAAAACTGCGCCAAACGCTCACTACAATCATTGCCGCTCACACAGCAGCAATTTGGTTGTTGTCAAAAGTTGCCAGAGAACCCAGTTTGGTAGAAATTTTTTTGGAATTTTAGAACAATTGTTCGTTATGATTGAGGGGTCAACTAAACGACATGGATGGTTCATGAGTATTCAAGAAGAAGCTGGACTGCAAAAGAAAGCAATGAAAGCACTTTC
This sequence comes from Erpobdella octoculata, assembly GCA_963978895.1. Taxonomy (NCBI): domain Eukaryota; kingdom Metazoa; phylum Annelida; class Clitellata; order Hirudinida; family Erpobdellidae; genus Erpobdella; species Erpobdella octoculata. The sequence continues at coordinate 7,892,437 of OZ022246.1, forward strand.
AGACACGCGCTGGAATTGCCAAGGAAGAAGTGTAGAAGTTGTACGGACAAGGCTTGCTGCAGTCAATGAAACTTTGAGCAAGATTGCCGATGAATCATCTGACCGTAAAGTCATCGGCGAAACTGCCGGCCTACTCAGTTGCACATCTCAGTTTGAATTTGTACTCGCCGTTGAATTCTTTGCGCGTTTGTTGTCGCCACTAGATGTGTTAACGAAAGCGTTACAAGGTCCAGATTCAACGTTGCATTCAGTTGTTATCCTAACTGAAGCTGCCATGAAATCGTTGCAAAAACTCAGAGCTGATCTGGATGCAGTTATCGCAAGTGCGAGAGAACTAGCTGTGGCGAACGACATCTCAACCGAACCAAAAGACCACAGAAGACGCAAAGTATCCCGTCGTATCGATAGCGGTGAACATGAAGTCAGTTTATCCGCACTGGATGAATTGAAGCGACAGGTGTTGGAAATTGTTGACATAAGTTTAAATGAACTGAAATCTCGCTTCATGGATGATGCAAGTGAGTTGTATCTGTTAGTTGGTGCTCTTATGCAGTCAGATGCTAACAAAGATCAATTGCATGCTCATGTGACGAATTTGTATCCAGACCTAATTGATGCGGATGTAGTTGTAGCACAGTATGACTTAGTCCGTAAAACATCAGCATGGCTAACTGCCACCTCTTTGCAGGATCGTGCTAAAGCTTGTCCGCCATGCATGGAAGAACTTCGACGTTTGTATTTCATTTTGATCGCAGTTCCTGTAACAAGTGCTGGATGCGAACGTGTTTTTAGTAAGCTGGCTTTAATCAAAAATAAACTGCGTTCAACCATGGCGCAAGATCGTCTTCAGTATTTAGTATTGTGCAGTGTAGAACGGGATGTTCTGAAACAGGCATCACTGGACAATATCGTTGACAGATTCGCGCACGCTGAAAATCGACGTATTCGTTTGATTTAATTTTCAATGTTTTGTTTTCATTGACATTGTTCAAGTTAGTACAACAGTGTGTCAGTGTCAGTGAACAGTTCAAAAATCAACAGACTAGTAGCAGGCTAGTAACGTTATATCAATATCACCAATCATCATATTCATAGTAATATCAACAATCAATAATCAATCAATATGTGCTGTGTAATTATTTGATTATTAAATAGAAATTCAAATTTGTCTGAAATAAATTCAATATTCATTAATTCAAAACACTGTGAACACTTCAAAACATATATTCTACTGTATCACTGTGTAAATCAATTAATCACAGAAATTCTAAATAATTTTGTAACCGATTACACGGGTATTGTCTAAAATTTTCCCGAAATCTGGTACATTGATTGCTTATTTTTAATTTGCTACATTGCTGCTCCCCCTGGATTAAAAAGCTGGCGACGCCACTGAATACATCCACTTTGGTTCGTATCGACACAGGCAAGAAGCCACGTCAGCGCAGGTACAGACGAATCCAAACAGCGTACAGTATGTAAACTTCTTTTGATGTGCATAACGCCTATGCATGCCGAGATGTGATCAAAGCACTGGGCATAATAGAAGCATATACTTAGATAATTAAAACACTTCAAAGGGAATCGTTTATTCATAAAATCAATGCAGTTTTTTTTATTACTACACATATGAATGACTTGCCAGGAATATGAAGAATATTACGATGCGGGTGGCATGCCGCCCTTGAATAAATCATCTTATTGTTACTCTCAGAAGATGACGTTTGCAATTATAGAAACAACAAATAGTTATATATATATAAACAAGTATTTTCCAAATAAACCCTTAAGAAATAAAAACGAATCAACTTACTCGATGGCTGTGCGGATATTCTCGTGCGATGAAATCGGCCTTTGTTGACTTTTGGAGGCAGGTATTGATGTCGATGACGATAATGATAGTGGTGATGATGATGATAGCGCTCCACACGTGCACATGTCACGTGCAATCGTTCTGGGCGATGACACGCTGATGCATGACAATGGCGGTACTGATAATGATGGCGTCTGTGCGTGCGTGAAAGATTTCTGAGAAACTTTTTCGAATCCGATCGATTTGTGCTTGAAGTTGGTCGAGAAACTGTTCGAGCTTTGAGGCGTTTCGGAGGAGATGTTGGTGTTGGTGTTGTTGGTGTTGTTGGTGCTGTTGGTGTTGTCTAGCTTCGAATTTCCAATGAGAAATGAAAAAGTTTTCAGATGGCGGATGTTGTTCGGGAAAGTGTAGGTTTTTGTGTGACGGTGTTGTGCTGTTGCGAGGGTGTGCGGTTGAGAGAGGTACGAGAGGGGGGTTCCCTGGTCAGTGGTGCACGAGAGATCTTCAACTGAATCACACCAGGAACATCTTATGAGATCAGATGTGTTACGGTCATCAAAAGATTTTTCATTCTGATTTATTTTCGTCTTGCTTGAAAATTCTTCGACGGCCAGCTTGTGAGTAAAACGAAAAGTTAGTCAAATTAATAAAATAACATAATTTGACACTGTAATCGTTCATGAAGTCACCAACACGCCTGAACAAGCAGCATTTCATTCACGGCGATTCCAGTACAAATCGTTAAAAAATAATAAAAAATCATCAACACAGATTTAAACCCACTTTCAAAGGAAGATCAATTCCAGCTCGTTGAAAAGTTACAGGAAGTGGAGATGTGTAATTATTAACATCTCTGCTTAACATTGGAGGAGAAAATTTCGAGATGGAATGAGGACTGATAGAATATCTTGAAACGGAGTGCTGTGTTGTTAGCGGCGAAGAAAGGTTCTCGTTAATGGCAACATTGGAAGAATCTTCCCAGATCCTTGAAAGATGATCCTCCAGTATGGCATCAGCGTTCACTTCTTTCTCTTGAATGTTGCCCTCCATGGACGCCAGTAGTGACACCAGGTATGAAGAACGTGGCGAAATTGTCTTCTTATTATGAAGTCCTATGGGAAACTTCAGTGGTTCTGTAGACTGCTGTAGATTAAAGAAATACGTTCAATTTAGTGTTCTACATTTTAATTCGCCATGAAATTTCAGTAAATCTTACTTGTTGAAATGACGAAGAGCTACATTTACGAATGTTGAGAAGATGACTGTCGTTTGCCATCATCGAAGAGTGAGCTATCTGGAAGAATGTTATGTTATATTACTTATATTGTACACGTTCCAGCTGTTGAAACTTTTAAACATAACAAAAAAAACTTGACAAACACGCTGTTAAATTTTATAATAAAACGTCAACAATTCGATAAACAACCGAGACAAATTTCATTCTTCCACTTTTATAGCGCAAAACCAGCACGGAAAGAGATGAAAGAGTTGAAGCTGCACAACGTCAGCAGCTCGACCGCAGAAGAACAAAGGTGAACTGCACACGCATGCAACACAATACAATGGCCGCGGAACAGTCCTGCTTCTTTGACGAGAAATATGCATAAACAAATCAAAGGGATCAAAGCCGCCAAATTAACAAACGTCATGAATTTGCGCCATCCGCACACTCAGGTTGTTGGTTGGATGAGAGGTGCAAGGTGGATCGTCCGTGAAAAAAATACGAAACTTCCGTGAACTCGTTGAGTGGCCGACGACGTTTCACGGTCTGAAATCGACGACACGTTAAATTAGAACGGCGTCGGACGAAGCTTGAAATTGAATTAACCGGCGGCAGTTCATCGGTCAACCATGACAGTTGAGTCCACTCGATGAATTGATTCGCCTTGCGGTGCAAATTTTATGACTTCCACGGACGGATTGGCGCGTCGGTCATTTATTGATTAGATCTCACAACCACTGAGGTTTACATCCTTATTCTGTCGCCGTTTCTACGTCGATTGGTCAGAGGTTACAATCAGGTCAAATCAGAGGAAGTGAGTGAGGTGGACCTAACAAGAAAACATTCAAAATGTTTTCTCGAATAATGATTCGAGAGAAAGCATGGCGATATGCTGATAGCAATAATTGCTATCTAGAACTCCATTCGTTTCATTCCAGCTTCACAAGAACATACAAGAGGGAACACTTGGCGTCAATTCGACATTAAATAATAAAATTGTAAACTTGATGTTCAATTACTTGTCCTGTTTTAAAGCAGATGGCACTGTACCTCTCCTCCTCCCCCCTCCAGTTTCTCATTACGATGTCTGGCTTGATTAGACACATCAAACGAACCAAACACACCTCGCATTCGAGTTGAAACGAAAGGTAAAATTTCATCTCAGCTTTCATGTCCAATCGCTGCACGTCCAATAATACAAAAAAACCAAAATTTTCTGGCTTACTCTCCTAGCAAGATATATTAGCGTCTAAATAAACTTTGACTTGTCAGCTTCGAAAGAAAAGTAAATGTCTTCTCCATGCGTTCTAACTCGGAGACCTGACACTTTTTATTATGACATTGCTGATTGGGTTTGACATCAAATAGAACTCGATCAAAGAGTCATGCGCCAGATTAATAAGGTAGTGCATTAACATATCAACCAGAAGACACGCTTGGTCGAAGTACGCCAATGTACGCCTTTTCTGGTTTGCGCCGTTGTAGATCGTTGTGTACGTTTGTACTCTCTGTAACCATGTACTGAAATGTACTCACTCTCCTCCTTCGACCAACAATCCTTCGACGGAATAAAAACGATCATTTATTCTACATCAGCGAGCATTCTTAATTAAGCAAGCAAATACACGTTTGCAGTGCTTGCGACCTTAACCTTAACCAGGGAACCTCTTTTTTTCATGTTTCAGAGTAAATTGATGGAATCGTTTGTTTACGAGGCGATCTCGTATTGGAAGTCGTAATCGCAACTCTCTCTGTCGCACGAACAATTTTCTCGATTAATTGATGTTCAATTTGAGTTTATGATGAAAAAGAAATTCGTAATTAAAAATAATTGTCATTAAAAGAATAAAACTCGATGTTACGTTGATTCTTACAACGGCGCGACAGTCGACTCGTCAGCATTTTTGCGCTATAGAAACTGCGAGTCGAGACGAAATTACGAGCAAGCTTTTATGCAGATCTCGGAGTCAAAGCCGTAGTCTGAGGAAGGCATTCATTAGTCATCGAAGCATTTGATGTTTTCTAATTGATTCTAGAGGGCTTGGAGTCGTGATGCCGCTGATGGAATAAATTTCAAAGATCTCCGATGGCGATTCTTCAAAGCTCGCATTCGACGGAGGAAAAAATGAGTACTCCACATTGCCGAGTGTATAAATATAAGAGAGCAAGGCGTCATCAAAGAACTTCGACATGCAGGCAAAAATATAGAAGTCCACATGAAAGGGATCAAAAGGAATGATACACATAGTCTCCTATTTTCTTTGTAGTAGACAGTCCCTCTCTCTCTCTTTATTTCTTTCTCTCTTCTTTTCTTTTTCTCTCTTTCTATGTACTTCACTTTGGCTTATGTTTATTGTTCTTCTTCAAAGTAAGTAGCAATGCCAATAAGTATGGAAGGATCGTACATTTCATGGCCCAGCTTGTGTGATCGTCAGAATCTCAGAAAAGATACAAATCGCTTTTACTTAAAAGGTCACTTTTTCACGAAATACTACCTTCACGCAACTGTTTCCTTCCTCCGCCTCTTCCCTCCTCCTCGTTCTTTTCCTGGATGACCATCCAGATGAATGGTGACCATAAGAATTTCGATAACTCCCACGCGCATTAATTTCGACATCAAAGAACTGCACTGGCGAGATACAAACGCTCAAACGAGAAGAAACGAAACTTAAAATTGTGAGGCAGATGGACGGACGATCGAAAATTTAAAACCCGCACGCTTGCTTCTGTCGCAGCTGCCGGCTCGATCAAAGGGATGATCAAAGGACGAAAGTTTGACGAGAGAGCGAGAGAAGAAGAAAGGAAAAGAGTAGAAGAACAAAGAAAAAGAAGGGGAGCGGACAGAAAAAATAGAAATAAAAAGAAGATGCGAAAAAGCGTTAGATCACACGCAGAGATCGCATCAATAATTAAGACTTCAGCATCTTTGTGACCGCTGTACACAACCTGGTTATCATTAGCATAACATTTATTTCTTTTGACCAGACTGTTCATTAATCTTACTGACCATGTAGCCATGTATACATTTATTTATATCATCTCTTAGTCAATATTTTATTGAAGATATAAATAAAATACATTTATCTGCCATCACTACAATAGTAAAAAGCCACAATCATCATCATAATTATCATCATCATCGACATTATTATCATCATCATCATAATCGTCATAATTGTCATCATCATAATCGTCATCATCATAATTATCATCATCACCACCACCATAATCGGACTATTCATTAAAACCATGCATAAAACGTGACCCTCTATGTACGAAGCCTCATCACTTAAAAAACACTACCAACCAATCAATTTTTAAACCTCAACATTAACAAGTAAACAAACGAATAAATCTCAAAAAACGATCGATTAATGATTAAATTCAAAAGAAATATAACTGCACAACACATGAAAATATCTTTTTAATTCATTATCCCAACCTTTTTCCAATGTAAATCAAAGAACTCGAAAGCCGTACAATTTAAAAATCGAACTATTTGAACAAGTAGATAAAAAAAAACTTCTTTAACTAAATGCGACAACACGACAGATTGTAAGGGACCCGATGCGTACGAAGAGTCGCGGCGTACTGAACGAGCGTTGGAGCTTATAAAGGCCATGCCCCATCTCTCTAGTTGCAGACCGCGAGATGCGCGCGCGGTCGGTCGGTGCGCCTCGCCTCTTTGCAGACCAATTAGGAAGGAGCGACTCTTTTAGCCACAATGCTTCTTCAATGCTGGTCGCAATATCTCGACAAATTAACACACTCGGTGTCAACTGGCCCATCTCAATTTCGGGTCAAGAGGTGAAGCATTGTCTATGAAAATATACCATTGAACCGCGATAAATCAATACCTAGGTGACGACAAGGATGTTGGGGGTGATGATGATGATGGTAGTGGTGATTATGACGATGACGATAGTGATGATGATGATGATGGTGGTCATTATGATGATGACACTGATAATGATGGTGGAGATATTGTTAGAGTTTATAATACATCACCACCATTCGCGAGCATTCGCTTATAACTTAAAACCAGGTGTAAAGTGCTAAACGGGATTTCTCGTTCGACGTGAACACAATTGCCTAACATGACTTATGACAAATTTCTATTATTTTAGCAGTAAATTTTAGCTACGAAGATTGCGATAATTTGCAACTTAT